>JANHFY010006086.1:0-34976 GCA_027560095.1 Chloroceryle inda | reverse complement strand
CCCCTTATAATTGGGGTGGGTTTTTTTTTCCTTCTTTCACATCATCGTTACAGGGTAATGAGTCTGTAAACACTCTCTAAGCACACTGACTTCTTTATTTATTATTTTTATTATTATTTATTTATCTTGGTTATTCTTTCTAACTCTTGCCAGATCAACACTAGTTCTTTCAGGCCAAAACTGTACCGATTAAAGTAAGGGAACGGGGAAGGGGCCGTTCATGTGGAAATGTTTCCACGTGCCTGTGTGGACCATTTGGGAGTTTGACTGTCTGTACCAGTGTGATAAAATGGGCCCTTCATGTAAATTCAGAGGGGTGTTGGTGTACCTCAGAGTCCCTGCGTGTAAACCTGCGCGTGTGTATGCGTGTAAGCATGGGGGGTGTAAGCTTTCCTGTTATGAAAAAGCCCAACAGATGCTGTGCTTTAAAAATTAATCGCTTTGAACTGTTTCAAGTGTCAGAAGGAACAGGGGATAAATATAACCCTTTAGGAGCCTAACCTTGCAGACTGAGAGCAGAATTTCCCCTTTGTGCTGTGCTGGCCGCTTCCCTCCTTCCCCGGGCCCACGGCTTGGTAGAACACTTGCCTCTCACTTGCCTCTCCCTTCCTGTGCTGCAGACACCACACGCACACCTTTCCGTGGCACGTGGAAGGGAGGGTAGGAGTCTGAAGGGCTGCAGTGCTTGTTTAGCTGTTGCTTTCAAAGCTGAGCTTGTGAGTTACCCCTGAGAGGATGCTTCGAGTGACAGATCCCATACAGTCAGACCTCTTTGGTGTCAGGCCCTTCTACTGCAGTTGGCACCTCTGATCACTTTGCACCCTCACTTTTGATAGTATTTTGGACTGCCTTGCTTCAAAGGTGTCTATTTGTCAGCAAGGTCTTTATCTTTCTCTTCTCTTCTCTTCTCTCTGCCTGACCTGCTCTTTGCAGTTCTCCAGCCCTGCACAGCCCTATGCTCTTTCTTCCCCATCTCAGCAGTGAAACAGGGAGGAAGCTTTCCACAGAGCAGCTTCTTTCCTTTAAAGCTGCCGGTGCTGCTGCTGCTAGAAAGCCCTGACTGGCAGGACCAGTTGGTACGATCTGCTGCCGAGCTGCCTGTAGCTGGTTAATGCCCTGGTGACTCAGGCTGCTCCTGTGCCCTGTACCTGCCTCGCAGCTGCCCAGGCGTCGAGCAGGAATCGCTTCCTCTGCTTTCAGTCCCACACCTTTGTTTGTGCAGTCAGCCTCGCTGTTTGCCTTGTGGTTTGTTTCTTCTCTGCTGCTGAGGTTTGTTCCAGTTTCTCAATCACCTGTTCTGACGTGATCCTGATTTCCTGCAGTATTTCTTCTCCTTCCCCAGGGAAAGGCATGTCTGCTCCTGGCATCTGTCCCTGTCTCCCTCTGTGAATGCTGAGGAAAAGAAGTCATTTAATTTTTTAGCAATGTCTATCTTTTCTGTCAATTAAGTCCCCTTTCCATCTCCTGGAGGCCCTGCTGTCTCCACAGTTGACCTCCTCTTCCTTACTGTGCTTCAGAAATGCCTTATTTAGTACCACTTTTCATCCCGACGTTTTCTCTCCTGTAGCTTAGCGTTACCTCACTGTATGGTGATCCGTGATCTTCCCTGCTCCTGCCCTGTTCCCTGACTGCCCCAGGACACCCTCAACTCCTCTCGTTTTTCCTTTTTACCCGTTGCCCTTCCTTGTTTCTTTCCCATGCCCTTTATCATAGACACTCCTGCTGTGTTTAGCACTAAGTGACGTGAGGAACCTTTGAGGAACCTTTGAGCAGATGGTACTTTATCTTTGAATGTTTCCCCTCTGAGTCCCCTTCTCTCCACTGCTTTTCCCTTTCAAGCTCTTCAGCTCTTCCAGGGTCCTCTAGAATATACATCAGAGAGTTCACTGCACTGATGAGCCTCTTACTGGATTGCTCCCTTTTGCCAGTTACTGATGTGTCTGTCAGTCAATGCATTCTGTGTCCTGTCTGTCTGTCTGTCTCTAGGTATTAAATGGCATTTCTGCCTTTCTGGGTGTTTTTTCCTCCCTGTACATCAGGAGTTTCCAAATTTGCTGTGCGGTGGCCCACAGAAATGGGTCGGGGGCGTGTTGTTGGATGTTCCTCCTTGTGTCTTACTTGGAATTGCCCTCAGAGGCCGGCTGGAGCCCCTGTTCTGTCGCACTGCGCTGTTTTCCGCTGTGAGCCAGCGCTGTATCCACATGGAAAATGAGGATTAGCGGGGCTGTCGTGCATGGGAGGAGGTGCACGCTCAGGGCCGGGTGGTCTGCACTGCGTCGTTCTCTTCCCGTTGATCCATCTCGCCTGTCTCTCCATTGATCTGTCCGTCGGATTGAAAGTTCCTATGCAGTCTTGCCACGATCATCTTCTGTCTGGGGTGTACCATCTAACCCACTGCTCTGCAATCTTTGCTCTAGTGTCACACTGTGCTGGGATAAAAAAAGTCTTGAGACTCGTACAGAAAAATGGTTGAGCTTTCCTGAGGTCTACTGGATGGGCATATACCTAGAATTTAGAGTCCATATTTGACTGATGCTTATCTGTCTCCTGGCATTTCCAGGAGACATCTGAAACTCGGTGCTGTAGTATTGAATGTCACACATGAGAAATCTAGAATTGTATGATACTTAATTCAAGGACCCCTTCTTTCTTACTCTTCCCTCAGTAAGCAACTTAGATAATGGAGACGAATTTCAAAGGGAAAGATGGAGAGATTAGGGATGTACAAGACCTGAATGACCCTGCTCAAGACACACCTTTAAATAGTGACAAATAAAAAAAGGAAGGTGGGGAGGTCACTGTCCTTGGAGGGGATAAAGGAGATGGGCTTTAATGCCATGAACATGTGGGATGAAAGCACAAATGGGACTTCGTTTACTTGCAGGCATTACTGCCAGAGCACTGTTTTATTCTCTCTCCTTTTCTTTCTTCTGTCCTCCTCCCATGTTTGCAGGTTTTCTGGCAGTCAGCACTGTGGACACATACACTGTGCATACCAGTACAGAGAACATTACCACTGCCTTGACCCCGAGTGCAACTACCAGGTAAAAGAATGGTGAAACGTTACCAGCACAGCTACCTGAGCACAACAGGGGACAGCACAGGGGAGACTGTCTCCTGTGCTTTCCCCCCCATGCACACACACCTCTTCACCTTTCCACTCTGAAAGAGGGAGCAATATATTTTTAACTTCCTAGAACCCTGTTTTGTTCCCATTTAATCTGATCAAATACCATTTAACCAAACCCAGACCACTACAGTGAAGAGCAGAATATAGATCAGCTCAAGTCAGTGGGAACTACTCCAGATTTACATCAGTGACACCAAGAGAATAAATTCTGCTGTGTTACAAATTGTGCCTGAAACTGGGGAATGCTGATCTGTTAAGTCTGTCTCTTTCCCTCCTGCTGCCCGAGTGACATTGTAGCAGCAGTATCTGCAACAAAACACCCAATAAGACCAGCAGCAGCCCGGGGATTTGTGGGGAGAGCGTGGGGGCAGGAGCATGTGCGATGCTGTAATTGCTGGGAGGATTGCCAGGGCAGCGACGTCAAGCCAGCCCAGTCACGTGCCGTGTTTGTTTACCCTCTCCAGAGGTCTGGGAGCTTGACTCTGCCATTGCTGTGGTCAGGCCGCGTGTAAGTGGGAATCCCAGAGTTTGCCTCTGCTGCGCATCAGCCGCAGCTCCAGCCCTACCCCGGGAGACCTCTGGGTCTCAAAGGAACGCGTCTGACCACAGCGTAGGAAGTTGATCTGGATCTGCTGGACTTGGCTGTGGATTTCTGTTGCTCAGAGGACAGTTTGTCTCTGGGATGGATGCAGTGGTCCTCCTAGCCCAGCACTTGGTCATCGAGATGAGTCTGTCCCAGCAGCGACAGTGATGGCTCTGCACCAGATAGAGGGAAATGCAAAGGACAGAACGACAGAAAAACCTATTATTGTGATTGGCCTCGTGATTATTTCCTAAGGAGTCTGGAAGCTGCTTGCAAAGGAGCTGTCTGGTCTCGCAGGGAATAAGGATTTAGGCTGCTTTTTAAAATGCAAATTATTTTATGGCTGAGATATATTTTAAAATAAGTAACGCTCTGTAATAAGTGGGCACAAATTAGCAATGATTGGCAATAGCAATCCTGTATGTACGCCCTGGGAAATCATACCTCCAGCCTCCAAGGGAGTACTGTTGAAATCTATATCCATATATTCCCGTGCCAATAGCCAGGAGATTGATCGGGATTGATATTATAGGAGGAAAGAGTGGAAGCAATAATCATTTGTTTCCTATGAGGGAGACTAGAAAAGTTGTTAAACATTAGAATACAGGCCTTTTCAATTACTCCTCAAAATAAATGAATATTGATTTCTTTTTTTTTTTTTAAAAAGAACAGATTTACTTTCCCACCTTCACTGTTAAATATTGATGTCTGTGGGAAATAGAAATGAAAAGCTTCATCTGAAAGGCACTTAGCCTGCTCTGACAGTAGGGCACCCCTTCATTACTTCAAGCAGGTAGAGGATGAAAAGGATATTCTGGTCATACAGATTCAGCTCTCAGCTCGGCCACTGCCGCCTTCTGTGACTGGAAGAAAGTTCTGTGTCCCTGTTTTCCTAATAAAGCCATCCTACCTTCTAGGGGGAGGCACAAGGCTTACAATGGGAAGACACTATAAAAAAGCAGAGTGTTTTTCCCCATTTCTAGCCTGACAAATGTGGCAGCCAGTGCCTTGCTAACCACTACAGCGACTGATCTGGAAGCTTGGATTACTCTCTTGTAGGCTGTTTAGTTCACTGGTTTGCATTCTAACTATAGCAGTTCTTGAGATAGCAGCAGCTAAAATTATGTTAGAAGAATTGCAGTCTTAAAGCTGCAGAGAGTGTATTCTGGACATCACCCCAGTGTCGTGTTTACAACTTTTCCTGTGTATCTACTTTACCAAGAAGATACATGCACACAATTCCTCTTCTTCTGCCTCTCTTGGGGTGACTACTGCTGAGCTTTGAACTCCCAGTACCATAAATTCATTAACAACAGCAAAAAAACCCCAGCCCCCCTGCCCCCAGGATTCTTCCCCCCCTGCCATCACGTGTGTCTCATGGTCTGTCTGTATCTCCCAGAGATTCACCAGTAAACAGGATGTGATTCGGCATTACAACATGCACAAGAAACGCGACAATTCCCTGCAGCACGGCTTCATGCGCTTCAGCCCCTTGGACGACTGCAGCGTGTACTACCACGGCTGCCACCTGAACGGGAAGAGCACACACTACCACTGCATGCAGGTAACCGCTGCGCCGGGCAGCAGCTGTCGCAGGGGCGGTAAACAGAGCCCTTGTCTGAGCTGTGTCCTTTCTGGGGTGAGCTGGAAGGATTCTTGAGGTCAGGCAGCCCAAGGCTTCCTTGGTAAGAGAGCAAGGGGCTGTCCTGAGGCCAAGGGGTGACATTCGTGGCCTCTCTTCCTCACGTCTGATTCCAGCCCCTCTCTGAAGAGCCTGTGTCCCGTCCTCGCTGCACGTGCCGAGCTGAGTGTTGGGAAGGGCGAAGGGAAGCACCATTCTCTGCTGTGGGAAGCCTCACGCACACGGGGAGGCAAAGCAGGTCTCGGGGTTTTCTCACAGTCTTGGACTTTGCTTGTTCAGACAAGTCCTGCTCACTGAGATTCGGGGATCTCACCGTGATGCCACTGCTCTGCCTCTGCACAAATCTGATCTGTCACTCCCTGAAACCAGACTTTTCTGTGACATGTCTGCCCTTTAACATTGGGTTCATTTCCTCCATAATCAATTTCTAAAGTAATTAAACTTTAATGTCACATATCTGGACTTAACACCCCTGGTTCCCGATCTCCTTCACCAGTACCTGTCTGTGGTGTAGGCTGGCAGCTTTGCTTCAGGAGCCAGTCAGGCTCCGACAGCAGCGTAACTGGAGTCGGAGCTGCTGCACGGGTGAAACTGTGATGCCGTTTTTAGACCTGGACACACCAGGTTGTTTGGGTCTTACCCTGATCATGCTTAAGATTAGAGGGTTTGAGATGTACTTGTTTCATCAGAACTGTGGCCCAAAACGTTGCCATGAGCATGTGCTGTAGTTACAAACAGAATAATCGGGCAACCCCCAGTGAAAGCTTCTCTGTTCTGAAAACTCAGGTCTCCCTGCCCGGTTTTAGACCCCAGTTAAAGTCACAAGGTGTTAATCACATGCTTAAATGCTTTGCTGGGATAGACTTCAGCATATGTTTAACTTGAAGTCAGGTAAGCTTTCTGAAGTCAATGGGGCTTAAGCACATACTGCAATGTTAGGCATGCACTCAAGTGCTGTCCTGAATAGGGGCTGGTTTGAGCACCTGCTTACAACACTTGATAAATTGGGAACTTCATGTGACTTTCTCTTGAGGACATTGCTTCCATAATATCGATTGTTTAGTTTCTGCAACTGACCAGGATGGGATTTGTTACGGTTTTTTTTAGAGTATAAGGAGTGTTTCACAGCTTTAAGTCACTCCACACCCTCGTTTACACAACTATATATGGGTAATTCCATCCTGTGCCCACTGTCTTCCAGTAAAATAATGTAAGCAGTGTCTCCAGGAAAGGTGTCTGACTATAAACTCCCAATTAAAGAAAATACTGCTTAAATGGCAGAATTTGTGCCATCCATCTCATGTGGGGTTTTTTTTTCTTTATGTCCATAATTGGTGTGGATAAAATTCAGTTAGTTGTTTATATAAACTGACATTTTTTTAGGCTTTAGCACCAAGAGCTGCATTGCAAATTATTCCTAAGGAGGTTTTTGTTTAATTCTTTTTTTTAATGCAGTGCAGGGTCTGTCTTTTTTCAAGGTGTCAGTGCAGAGAGAGGGAGGCTCTTTTATATTGGAAATAGCTGGAGATCCTTTTTATTTTTTTTTCTGGGTATTTGTCATGGGTTTTGTTATTGCCTGTTTGAATCAACCTGGGCTGAACTAAGAGGTGGTGTTTTCGTTCTCTTCACTTCTGAGATGGTGCAGACATTGGCACACGTTGTGCTAGAGAAGAAAAGGGAGAAAAAAAAGATCCTCCCTCAGCAGGGCTGAGGACGTTTTCAGATTCCAGTGTTTTTTTACTCAATATGGCAAAGTTGCCCGCTTTACCCCGAGGAGGGCAGGTTTTCAGCATTCCGTCCTCATCGCACCATTCGCGGTTTGCTGCAGGAGCTGGAAATGACTGGGGTGGTGCAGTGCTGAACAGTGACGGGGAGAAACAGTCACTGGGTTTGCTAAGATCAGCTGAATGTAGGGTTTGTGCTTTGCTAGAATGAAACCCATATATCACCAGCTCAAAAAGATTGCACCACCCTTCCTTACCTCCAGCAGGACCAAAGAGGTAAATAACTCATTCCCTCTCCATTTTGTGTTCCCTAAAGAGATGAAGGTCCTACTTTGTTCCATGTTGCTCCAAGATAACAAAAAGTAATGGCATCTGTCAGTGTTCTTTGCTCCTCAAGAGCAGGAACCCTGTTTGCTGCCTCCCTAAGCAGGCATCTTTAGCTGTAGCTGGTCCTTTAGCCCTTTGCATTCTCCCCTTTTTTTCTTACTGTTTCATGCCCAGAGAGTTGTTGGGTTGGGTTTGGTTTGGTTTTTGGTTTTGTTTTTCACGACTGCTCTATCAGTCTTTGGATTGGGCATTCAGATGATGACTGAATACTCCTAGAAGTGCAGGAATGGAACTATGAAGTGTGTGTGCTGCTCTTGTGTTTATTAGTTTATAGTAATGGCAGGCTGTTAAAAATGCTGTGCTGACAACTCCCTGTTTTGGACTGGGCTAGGTGGGTTGTAACAAGGTCTATACAAGCACCTCTGATGTGATGACCCATGAGAACTTTCACAAGAAGAACACACAGCTCATCAACGACGGGTTCCAGCGGTTCCGTGCCACGGAGGACTGCGGCACTGTGGAATGCCAGTTCTACGGGCAGAAAACCACTCACTTTCACTGCAGGTGAGACAGCAGGGGAGGGGAGGAATCCTGCCTCAGAGCTGCGTGGTCTGTTTGCCTCCTTCTGCCAAGTCATAAATTCAGGAGCATACACAGGGACTTGATTTTCCCTGCTGTGACCTCAGTGCTGCTCTTGAGCGAACTTGTGCTCCAGGGCAAATGCTGATTTCCAGGATCTTGCCACAGACCACTCTGAAGGCAGGAGTGTCATCTGCGGTGATCTGAGGAAAGAGTACCCACTAGAAAATACATCCTAGAGTCATTTGGGAAAGAGATCACAGTGCTCTTCAGAGTCTGACTGAAGCAGGCCATTAATATACTGCTAATGGCACTTCCATGCTGGGGTTCTCTCCAGCCAGCAGTCAGCCAGCTCATCCCTTTCAGGGCCAGACTCTGCCTTCTGTACACAGATGCTCTTCTGTTGACATCTCTTGTTCTTAGGAAGAGTAGGGCAGCATGGTCTGAACCTCAGTCCCCTTCAGCTGCTGTATTGGTTGGAGTTTTCAGTGGTGGGTGCCTGCATCCCCACGTTACAGTGACTGTTCCTCAGAGTGGGGGCAGGCGTCCCAGTTTACTCACGTGGCAGCATTCTTGCTTGCCCTGGTGTCACAGGTTAACCTGCAGAAAGCTCCTCAACCCCTGTGCAGTAAGGGCCCTTGTCTCATGCTGGCCCAGGTCCTTATCCCCGAGGGAGGCAGGTGATGGCAGCTGTGTTGTGCTCCTAGCCCACACAGCCAACCACCCTCTCCTCCTCCATGCCCTTGCAGGCGGCCTGGGTGCACATTCACCTTCAAGAACAAGTGTGACATTGAGAAGCACAAGAGCTACCACATCAAAGATGATGCCTATGCCAAGGACGGCTTCAAGAAGTTCTACAAGTATGAGGAATGCAAGTATGAGGGCTGTGTCTACAGCAAGGCCACCAACCACTTCCACTGCATAAGGGCAGGCTGTGGCTTCACCTTCACCTCCACCAGCCAGATGACCTCCCATAAACGCAAACACGAGCGCCGGCACATCCGGAGCTCAGGGGTGCTGGGCCTGCCTGCCTCTCTTCTTGGGTCCAAGGATAATGAGCAAGAGGAGTCCAGTAACGATGACCTTATTGACTTCTCTGCTATGAGCTCGAAGAACTCCAGCCTGAGTGCCTCCCCCACCAGTCAGCAGTCTTCCGTTTCTCTCATAGTTCCAGCTGCACCCTCCTCTGCTGCTGAGCTTGCTTCCTCACAGGCCAGCAAGTCAGCCAACAGCATGACACCAGCCACCAAGATCTCCGGCCTGCTCTCCCAGGCTCTTCCCAGCAATATACCCTTGGCCCTGGCACTCTCCAACTCAGCACTTCCTGGAACAGCTGGATCCTTCTTCCCCATCATCCCCAGTCGGGTCTCCACACCACTTCCCGCCAGCTCAGCTAATCTGATGACGGCTGGTTCTTCTGGCACCAATCCAACATCATCTGCCTCTACGGATTCCACATCCCAGGCCATTTCAGGATCTGGTGAGCCAGCAGCTACTTCTTCTCCAGCTCCGGCAGCATCTATAATGGAAAGGATCTCTGCTAGCAAGGGATTAATCTCTCCTATGATGGCCAGGCTGGCAGCAGCTGCACTCAAGCCCTCTGTGGCACTCGAAGCAGGTGAGTTACCTTCATCAGTCATGCTGGTGGCGGGAGGAAGGTGGCTTGGACAGGAGTGAATGAGAAGCCACCAATTTGCCCATGGGACTGGAGGTGGGGAGGAGGTAGTAAGCCAACATAAATGGGAGAATAGGTTTAGTCGTGCTCAGTTAACCCTTGAAGAGGGCACTCTTGGCATGGCTCCCTGCGGAGCCTGGGGGTACCCAGGAAATGCAGCTCTGCCCACAAATGGAGCAGGCTCTTGCCAGATCTGAAGGAAGAGTGTTCCCGTCTGTGCTGCCCGGTTTGTCCACTGCATTAAAAATGGAAATAGAGCAAAAGCTTGGCCAAAAACTACTGGATGTCCATAGAGCAGCCTAAGCCCTCTTCTGCAGGCTCTGTCGAGTTTGAGCTGGGCCTGGAGGGGTTGATCCTGTAGCTCACTGCCAATTGTTTCTCTGACCTGGGGGACTGGTTCTGGGCTTCAGCTCTGTTGTCCCAACTGTGTTTGGTACAGCCCCCAAACTGGACCTTTCTCCCTTTCAATTCTTCTTCAAGCTGTGCTTCTGTCCCTGCAGCTCCCTGAGCTGTGAGGAGCAGCAGCACCGTGAGGCAGGTAAAAGATGGGACTGAGAAGTCCCCTGGGGCAGCCCAGAGCTCTCCCTCCTGCCACCCAGACCTGGGTCGGGGCGCTGCCTGTGTCTGGTCCTGTCAGCAGGGACGTGGGGCTCCCCCAGGAGCACAGGGTACCTCCACAACCTCCTGCAGAACATGGGCAGCTCATGGTGGGCAGGGTGGGGTTGTGGAGGGGAGGCTCTGCCTGGCAGTGCCCCCTGGCCCTGGGCTGCCCCTCAGCCTCCCCCCCGGGGTGCTCCCCGTGGGTCCGTGAGCACTGCCGATGTCCCCTCCTACCCAGGAATGACCGAGGCAGTAGAACGAAGCGATCTGATTAAAGAGGGAGGAGAATTTTCACATACTTCAAAAATTATTATTTGAAAAATTGTTTCCTAAAGCAGAGAAAGGTCATTGAAGGAACCATTTTCCTTTATTTTTTAATAAAATGCCACTTGCTGTCTGAGAAGCAGCTCGCCGTCAGCTGTACTGCCGGAGGGTAAATTAATATTTTAGTCACTTGGGGATTGTGGAAAAAAGCTCTGCAGACATGTTCCTGTCAGCAACTTTCTTTCCCTCCTTTTTTCTTTGCTGTTCTTCCTAATTTTTTTTTTTCTTTAATTTGTTCTCTTGGTTTTCTCTCCTTTTTTTTCCTCCTTCAATCTGAATTTTTTTTTCCCGTGGACTCAGCACTAAACCTCCTCCCCAAAAAACCAGCCCAAAAGGCAGGATTCTGCCTTTCCGCGGGGAGAAGTTGACGGCGGTGGCAGGAGGTCGCGCAGTTTGAACCGATCCCATTGGCTGTCACCTTCGATAGCCCCGGCAGGGCAGATGCTCCTGCTGGGCAGGCGCAGTGGCGGGCCAGCGCCGTCGCCTCGGCAACGCTGGGGTTGGGGACGAGAAAGGGGGCTTGACTAGCAGTCGAAAGCTGCCACATTGCCTCAGCATTAACAGAGTCTTTAATAAACGCTTAAGAGGCAGCCTCGCAAATTAGTTATGACAGTTTGTGCAGGGAATCAGGTCTCCCCCACGCTCCTTCCGCCCTTCTCCTTTAAAGGGCCCATAGCCTGGACAACTTTGACATAATTTTGCAATAATTATCACTTGAAGAATTTCCACGCTGGAGTGGACGTCAGAACCCATCATGTCAGTTTGGCAATAAACGCTGACCAGCAATCCCAGCGCTTCCCTCCCCCCACACTTCTTCTTTGCTTTTTCCACTTATGCCCTGGTGCTAGTGATTTAACTTACTTGCCACTCTAACCTCATTTTAGACGTACCTTTCTCATTTCATTTTTGCATCTAATTTCGGTGTCTTTCTCGAGCAGGGAATGGACAACCAGCAGCTCCCGGACGCTTCAATCCAGTTCAGGTGAAGCAGGAACCTGCAGAGGCCATGGGATCATCATCTGCCACCAGTCAGGAGTCCTTGCAGGAGCACAGCTTGGACCTGAGCGTCAAGGATCATGGGTGAGAGAAGTTCCCAGGCAGGCACACTGAGCTCTTCTCCAGCATCGAGCTCTTGAGAAGTTCCCACACCTATGATGTGGGGGACACAACACGTTGGCGAAAGGCTGAGTGGGATGCCCCCAGACTGGAGACAGAGAGACTCTTTCTACCCGCCCCCCCCCAGGTGTATGTTCTCCAGATGTTTTGGGGGCTCACTGGCACCTACTTTGACAACAGCCTCCCCACTTGTGCTCCCCTCTGAAAAACAAGCTGCTGGCAAAGCTCCTTCTTTCACTTAGTTATTCCTGCTGCGGGCAGCAGGAGCTGATGGAAGGCTGCTCCAGTGCCACACTTGAGCACACTTCTAGCAGGAGCATTGGTACTGATGTAAGGGGGCACTGAATCAGGTCTGAGAGGCACCCTCCAGAGGAACTGGACGCACAGAACAACTGGGTGCCAGGCTAACTCCAGTCTGG
Source organism: Chloroceryle inda (assembly GCA_027560095.1). Classification (NCBI taxonomy): domain Eukaryota; kingdom Metazoa; phylum Chordata; class Aves; order Coraciiformes; family Cerylidae; genus Chloroceryle; species Chloroceryle inda. Next base: position 22,857 of record JANHFY010006086.1, on the reverse strand, counting down.
GTCTGGCACGTGCTAATCTATAGCTACGGGGGTGACTCTGCACTTGTGCAGATGTGAATGCTCCAGTGTCAGTGTGTCAGACTTCTCAAAGTTCTAGCAGGGTGAAGGAGTAGAACACTGGGTGGGTTGTAACTCAGCTGGTAGAAAGTATGATGGGGAAGAGGTCTGCACTGTTTAACAGCTGGAAGAACTAAATTCTGCAGACTTGGGCCCCTCTTCCTCTCCATCTTGGCTATCACAAGTAAACGGGTCCGGCCTGCCCAGGGGAGGGTGGGCATCATTCTCTTCCTCCGGATGTAGCAGGTGAGGAGTGAGGCAGCTTGAAGGGAGAAGGATTAATCTCGGTGCTCACAGTCCCTGTGCACATCTTAACTAAACCCTGTTGGTTTGTGTGTTCCAGTAATGAATCAAATGGCCACACAGTCTCGGCAAATTCATCTCTTTTATCCTCGCTTATGAATAAGGTAAGAGCCATCCATCAAACGCCTTTCATTCCCCCCACCAAGAGAAATTAAAGCTGCAATGGTGGGAGGGGGGGCAGAGATGCGTTTGTTTTTTAATGTTTTCCCTCTAATAAGATGAGTTTGTACCATTTAAATTTTGAGACCATTTTTCATCGGGTATAATTTCAGAGCCACTGCTTACGAATTAATTTAATGAACTGGCTGAAGAAATATATTGCAGCCTCTGACACCTTTTTTTTTCCTCATCCTTTCTAGACAGAGGAGGGCTCCGAAAGACTTTCTATTTTTTTTTCATTTTTATTTCCAGAAACTGGCAACTTCTCTCTTGCTCTCTTTTTATAGTTACTCATTTTGTTTATTTACTTAGAAACGTTTTCTTTCATTGGGGGAGGGGAAGGAGAATAATTTGTTCCTATAAAAGAGAATAAAAAAATTAGAAGTTTTGAGCCAAAATCATCAATTTCTGTCTTTCAGCCTTGAGTAATGGTGTCCAACAGAGCCCCCTTTACTGTGTTCTAGAATATTTATTTTAGATAATGCACAGTTTCTTTTTCCTTACTTTTTTCCCTTAAATTATACATCATCTCAAATATATATTTTGCTTTCCACATGATAAATTCTACTGTACCAAGATTAATTTTGCTGTTGTATACAACTGTGGTAGAGATGAGGGCAGCCTTTGAGCCATGCTGTAATGTTCTGCTGTGTGATGGGTTCTACAGGCATAGCTGCTGCCATCCCCTCGGCTCTGGGCGCTACATGCATCAAGGCCATGTAACCCTCAAGAGAGGGCAGAATGACTTTGCCTCGTAATCTCCTTTCTCTCTCATTTCATTACTCCTTTTCCTCCGTGTTGTTTAATTTCTGCACTTATCTTTATACCACTTGGCTCCTCCATTGGCTCTCTGTTACACTCAGTTTTTGATGTTCCCTTTTAAACTTAGTTTCTTACTCGTTCCTGCGTATCGTCCCTTTAGCGAGCCCAAATATGCAGCTCTTTTGTCTAGTGAGGAAATCTAGTAAGTGGGTCTGGGGTCCTGAGTCGTTCTGATGTGCCCCAGCTCAGCGAAACCCTGTTTCAATAGACAGCTCCCTTGACAATCTCCTGAACTACAGGAGATTTAAGCAATGCTTAGAAATAAACATTTGTTTATGTGCAGCCCTGCGTAAGGTCCCTTATGTTGTGCAAAGTAAGCGTAGCACAGGTACAAAACACGAGTTCTTCAGGTTTGTTCCTTTCCTAAAGAAGGAATGGGATTAACTGATGATCTAAACCAGCAAAGAGTAGAGCCCACTGATTTGAAGGAGCTTATTAAAGACTTAGGATTGCAGTCAAGCTCTCTGTGCTCAGGAACACATCACCCTTGCTGCTGCTTCTTGCTGCACATAGTTTGTGTTCATGGAAGAATCCTTTGTTATTTGCCTGGGAAAAAGGACCCTTTACAGAAACTGAATGCCCAGCAAACACCAATGGAAAAAGACGACCTGAATTTCTGAGTCCAGCCATAAAGAGCTGCAGTCTCCACATAGCAGCAGGGGCTTTACCTTCAGGGGGCATTAAGAAAGCCTCAAATAGCCAGGGTTCCTGTAGCCTATTGCAGTTTATTTAGGGGGCTGTCAGCCTTAATTAACTGATATTTATAAAGGGCTTAGAGATCCTCAAGTGTGTGTGAGGGAGTTATAATGCAAGTATTGGGCCCAATCCTGGATTTTATTCACGCTGTGAAATTCACTGTTGTTACTGGAGGTAACTGAGAGCACAACAAAGCAAGAAAGGGGCTGGGAAATCGTGTGTTTATTCTGAAAGAAATTTTCTCTCTAAGCACTCTTGAGTGACTTCTTTTTTCTATCCTGCACATCATACCCCTGGATCTTTAAACTTTCTCGGTGTAGAAAGCTTTTCACACAATGCAAACTGTGAGTCCAAGTCCCACTTCGTGGAGGATGTGTCCATTTAGCACAGAAAGTGTCATAATTTCTCTGTTGAAGTTAGCAAGATTTTCCAGGAACTGAAGTGGGGACAGAGATTTTCCCCAGTTGAATGGGATTTCTTCTCTCCCATCCCCAACCATACCTGACAGTCCCTTTAGAGAAGGAGGCATCCTTGTGGCTGGGATGATTTTAAATAATCTCAAGCTTACCAGCTCTATCACGAGGTCTGTACTAAGAGACCAGCGTTTTGCTGGAGCTGTACTGGGCTATTAATGTTTAAGCCTGCACACCTTTTCCACACTCCAAGAGGGTATGTCCCTCTTCACTTACGTTTCCTCATGGATAACACAGACATGATGCTTCATTACTGTACACAAGAGCCATGAAGATCAGATGGGCACCTGAGTACTTTGTGGTGGCTGGAGGAGGCAGACAGGTGAGGTGTTACTGAGTTTTGATGATGCAGTTGGGGCAGCCTGCGCAGACTTCTTGTGTTCTTTTTGTGTTCTTTCTTAATCTTTGAAGACACATCTTTCTGTGGACAGTCCTGAGGGGATCCAGACCGGCAGCGTCCACGGCTGTATGCTGGGCTTGATGCAGTGTCTATGTTCTTGTTGCAGATGTCCAACACCAGTACCAGCCTTGGCAACCTGTTGAACATTAAGACAGAAGGAGATGGCAGCCAGGCTGGGGCTGGAGAGCCAACACAGTACTTGGGCAAGGCAGTGAAGGCACTTGTCCAGGAGAAGCTCTCTGAGCCATGGAAGATGTACCTGCGCCGGTAAGGAGAGCATGGAACTGGGAATAGAGTAAAGGGAAAAATATTCCTTTGCAAAGTGTCCGTCTCATTAGCTCACACTTGAATGCAGAGTTCCCTTGAATTGAAAGGGGCCTAATTCTGGCATATACTGATCACCTTCTGGAGTGCATGTTGTCCTCAGTCCCAGCTAGCCTTAGCAGGTGTTGATGTCCTGCACAACATACCTGTCCACATGGAACTATTTTGCAAAGGGATCTTAGGAACTAACTGCAGGCTCTGATCTTCACACAGAACCGTTAGCCGTGACTTCATCTTAGGCTCCTCTTCATGTCCCCAGTCTGCAGGGCCAGGGCACCCACTTACTCTCAGCACTAAACTTCTGTTGGAGCCTTCAAATGCTTGCTGTGGTCTTTCTTCTGATCACAGGAGTAGGCCACTGAAACAAAGGAAGGAGTATGAGGAGTATGGGAACTGGGATGGTTTCTGCTGGTTTTGTTGTAGACACGAAGGCTCGAAAGGCAAATGGAAGAGATACAAAACTCACCCACACACAGACACGTGCACATGCATGCCCGGACAGCCGCATGCTTTGAGCACACGCAGATACACCCAGGCAGACAGACACGGGTTTGTGCTCTGACACAGTTGCCTATGAACGCCTGTGGACACTTTGTCAATCACAGACTTTAATGGGGAAGACTAGAAAGTCTTCTAGTCCATCTGCCCCTGCCCACTTTGAGATCTTTCCTTGCAGTCCGTTTGCGTTTTGGCCACACGAGTTGTAATGATGCCAAGCACTGTGGCTATTTTCTCATCTCTGGGAGCATTATTCTACCCCCTAAGACGTTTCACTGTTGTGATTTTTTTTTTTTTCTTCATGGTATGCTGCCTGAATTTCCCTTTGTGTAATTTTGTTGCAGTTCTCCTGGTTCTATCCCCTCGAACCACAGCAGATAATTCCTCTCTGCCAATTGGAGTTCACCCCCTTCAGATAGTCACAGACTTTTAACATACCATTTAACCAAGCTTATTTATTTCCCTTAATCTGACTCTGCAAATGATTCCCCTCAGCCAGTGATCACGTCATTGTGGTGTTGTTCCTGCAGTTCCCTGAACAGCAGCAGAATTGGGCTGTCCCTCCTGCATCACCACACCAGATAGCACAACCTTTCTGCCCCGGATACGCAGCTCACTGTTGCCCTACCTTGTTTGCATCTCTACTGCATGACGCACATGTATCATGTGTACCATCCACTGTTACACAGGATTGCTTTCAGTGCTGCTCTCATGAGTCCCCTATGTATAAAAATATCCCCCCCGACCCCTGATGCTTTAGCTGTGTGTTTCCAAGTGTGACTCTCCTGTTCTGAGCCTTCTCCCTTGTCTTGCGAGACCTCGCTGTTATTTTTCTCCTCTTGCACTGGTGTTGCCAACTCCTCCCGGTTTAGTATCTTCTGTGAATTTCATTAACACGCCGTTTACTCCTTCTCCTAGATTACTAATGAAGATGTTAAATAAGCTCAGACCTCGCCAAAGTCATCCTTGCAGCATTCACAAGATACCTCCTCCCAGCTCAATATGTTGCTGTTTGTCATTACCCTTTGTTTACGGTCCTTCAGCCAGTTTTCAATCCACGAGGTAGCATTCACATCCAGGCCAATTTGAATTAATTCTAAGCATATACAAGACTGTATCAAAACACTTTACTAAAATCCAAATATATTGCACCCCTTCATCCACTAATTTTGTAATTCTATCAAAAAAAGCAATTAAATTTGTCTGGCAAGATTTATTCTTTATAATCCTGATGCTGTTTATTGCTCATGGTTCCTTTATCCTCTAGATGTTTAATGATTTTCTCCTCCCTCTTAATATTTGTTCCATTACTTTAGTGGAAGGAGAAGTTAAGACTAGAGGTACGATAATTGCCAAAGATCTCTTGTCTTTTTTTTTTTCCCTGAAAGAATCAGTACCTAGTTTTAAAATTTTTTTTTTTTCCCCATGTCCTAGTACCTCCCTCTTCTCTGTGGCTTAAAAACCAGCAAATAGTACTGCAGTCAGTCTGAGAGTTAATTCCCGTTGCACTCCAGGACATACATTACCTGGACTGGCTGATTTGTGCATATTTACATTTTCCAGCCGGTCCCTTTATCTGCTCTTCTAGAAGGTCTTTATTTTATCCCTGGTTGTCCACTTTGTCTTTCGTTTTCCTATGCAAAGCAAATTTTATAAGGCAGACATTTTTTGACTCATTATCTCTTGTTTTTATTGGACCTTCTTTCCAAGTACAATACCCATTGTCCCTGCTAAAGCCACCCCTTTAGCTCGCAGTAACTTGGTTTCTTATCTCTTACCACACCTTTACTTGCCTTCATCTCCTCCCTGCAAGCCTTAACTGACTGCAAGTATTCTACAGCCACTGACCTTCCTTCGCCAGTACAAGTTTTCTTCCTTTTTCCATTACCGTCAAATTGTTACGAGATCCCTCCTGGGAGCACACTGGCTGCTGTTTGTTTCTTGCTTTCCTGCTCATCAGAGCAATTGTAGTTTGTTGTATCTTAATTATGCAAGATTCCCCTGTTAACTTTCAGATCCTTCCTGCCGGTGTTTTTCACTTGATTTCTAGATTCCCTGTGATTCCGGAGTTTCCTGATGTATTTGTGCTACTCTTAGTAAATACCCAGAGAATCTCAGCAGTGGATGAGCAGTGAACCCCTGCTAAAAGTGGATGGGAATTTCTCAGTCAGGTTGGGTTGGGGAGACATGAGGCTGCTGTTCTGCACCCTCAGATCTGTGGAACAGGCAGCAATCGAGCAGCAGTGCCAGCAGGGACGGTGACGTTAGAAAACAGAGTGGGAGTAGAGTTGAGAAACAGAGAAAATATGTTGGTTCCAACACCGCTTCTCTTCTGGGCCCTTCCATAAGATGCCTGCTTGTCTGCTTTGGCCAGGTTTGGTACCAAGGATTTCTGTGACGCGCAGTGCGACTTTCTCCATAAGGTGCATTTCCATTGTGTGGTGGAGGAATGCGGAGCCCTTTTCAGCACCCTGGATGGAGCCATCAAGCATGCCAAGTAAGTAGGAGAGCAGGAGTTTGGGAAGCCTTGGAAAACTCCACACCACACAGTGCGGGCTGAGCGGGACCTTACTAACTCCATTCAAGAGCAGGAACGCGGGCAGTCCCGAGGCAGCGATGTGGGCACCCACTCGCTTCCTGCGCAAATGTGCTCAGCTAAATCTTTGTACGTCCTCTTTCATTGTGTTTCACAATAAACGTTCTCAACTTGTGGAAAATTGTTGGCAAGGCTGAGAATTGGAGAGTTGTTTCTCCCCAGCCTGCTTGACAGACGGTGTTCAGGAGACCCGCGTTTCTCACAGCGCACGAACGCACTGTCCAAAGACATAAGAAAATAGGGGCGGGAGAGGGTGCTGAAAACCCAACTGTTACCACTGGACACAGGCTTTCTGTGGGGCAGGCAGCTCCCTGTCACTGCAGTCTAGAAAGCATTTTATTGTTCTTTGCCTTGTCCTGAAAAACCTCTTTTAACAGGTCTTTCTTTGGCCCTTAGTTTAGATGGTTTTGTTTAAGAACTTCACATCGTGTGCATGTGGGTCTTGAAATGAAAAAGTCAAACTGTCCAGCTCAACAGCAACCTCCTCCTCACCTTGCCCTGTTCTTATATTGTCCTTTTGTCATTTCACATCATTTTGGAAAGTAGCAGACAGCCCAGAGTTTGGTAGCCAGAACTGTAGGGTCTGTATTACAGAGGCTGTACAGCATGCTCAGGACTCTAGCTACACTCCCCCTCCTGCAATGAGGGACCAGCAAATGAATGGCAGGATACTGGAAATTTTCCCTGTTGCAGATTTCCACAGAGCATAATCTGCAGTTCAAAGCCACACCAAGCTCCTTTTAAAGGCAGTGGAAGATTTGCCTAAGTAAAGAATGAACGTGGCCCTCGGCAGCTGACCATGACTGACTCTGAGGGGGTTTAACAGGAAGGAGATGTTTCAAACTTTAAGACAGAAAGATCTGTTAGCACCATTGGATGGTTCCCTGTGATTCACTACAACAAGCTACTGGCTTCTTAGAACAGCCACGGGGAGCAGCCCTCACAGGCACATTGATCTTACTGACTGCAGCAATTCTGTCCTCTCTCTGATTTCAACATGGTTTTGCACCTTTCTGTCTCCATCCCTCTTCCCGAATTCCCTTCTCTTCACAGTCTAGGAGGCCCCTAAATCTTTATTTTGCAGAGCACCATTTAGGATTTACCCTCAGCGAATTTGTTTGCAGCCTCCTGCCACGTTCTTGATGTTTAATCGAGTTATATGCAATGGTAAAGAATTGATGGCTGAATTACACTGTCTGTCTTTCAGTTTTCACTTCCGAACTGAGGGTGGAACTGTGAAAAGTAACTCTGAGTCACCCTTCTCAACTACTGCTGAGAATAAGGCTTCACTGGCCCCTTCATCACCATCTGCTACTTCTGTCACCATGGCAAGTGCTCCTGCCCTTGACGTGCCCACTCCAAGTCCAGCTACTGTGCCCTCTGCCCCTACACTGCTCGCTTGGAAGCAGCTGGCTTCAGCTATACCCCAGATGCCTCAGATCCCAGCATCAGTGCCTAACCTGGCAACTTCACCCTTGGCAACGACTTCCCTGGAGAACGCCAAGCCTCAGGTCAAACCCGGATTTCTGCAGTTCCAGGAGAAGTAAGTTGAGGGAGGATGCTGCTTGCCTCCTTATGTCCTCTCCAGTCTTGCAGTCCCCTCCTTACTGCTCCTCAGAGATGCAGTGCTACAGCTGCAGTGACACGCTAAGACACCATCTGTCTAGAAAGTACTCTGTGCCTCTGGTTTTGCAGTGTTAGTTCACAAAGTAATTCACATACCTAACATACCTTGCTGAACTTCTTCTTAAACATTAAAGAAGTTTCACAGTGTTGCTGTGATGTTGGTGTTATTTCTGCGATGTAGACAGAAAGAGGCCCAGAAGTTCTGTGGTTTACAGGAGGGCACAGCAGTCCAGCATCAGGTGTTACAGTTTGGTTAGGCTGGTGGAGCATCAGTCTCTGGGCTGTATATTGACAGTCATTTGTCTGCTTCCGAAGGAGTGCATTAATTCCATCCCACCTATCATGGGTACAGTGCTTGGGATCCAAGAGATCGATGTTCAGCTACCTCTGCTGTGACCTCTCTCTGTGCAGCCAGAAATCCATGGAATGGGTGGGGGGAGTAAGGTACCAAAGCCATTTAGATGATTAAATGGGCCACTGCTGATTTGGTCTAATCAGGGGAAGCCCTGGCATCTTGCACTGTGCATGCCCCAGAGTTTCATTTCCGTTACACCAAACTGAGATGGAAGAAACTGTCTGAATCCATGGAGGTCAGTACAGGCAGAAAGGGAGAAACAGCAGCTATCCAGATCTTGAGAGTGCTTTAAATTGGAAGTGTGGCCCTCAAAGACTTCAGAACCCACCATGCACTGCTGTATTTTAATGATCTTAATCCAGAAAGTGCCCTAGCTTGGTGGAATTGCAGTAGTGTTGCCAGTGTCAATTTTACTGAGGAGGAAGGGGGCTATGGGAAATTTGTAGGCCATGTTTGGAACAGAGGCTTCAGCTGGGCCTTGAATTAAATTTTGGCAAAGAAACAAATGTGTGAAATGAGTGAGGGTGACGACTGGGTTTTGGATGTATTCCAGCGATCCCTGCCTGGCAACGGACTGCAAGTACGCCAACAAATTCCACTTCCACTGTCTCTTTGGGAACTGCAAGTATGTCTGCAAAACCTCTGGCAAAGCAGAATCCCACTGCCTGGACCACATCAACCCCAACAATAATTTGGTGAATGTGCGAGACCAGTTTGCTTACTACTCGCTGCAGTGTCTCTGTCCCAACCAGGTAAGAGCAGGCAAAGGCAGTGGCCTGGCCCCAGCACGTGTGTGGGAGAAGAATGGGAAAGAGCAAGGGGATGACTCGATGGGAAGTGAGGCCGAGTGGTTCGTTCCTGGTCTAACTGGGATCATGGAGAGGAGTTTTAGCAATAGGTTTGGTTTCCATCAGATCGAAACATGGCAATGGTTTTGTGTCTCTTTGACTTGGTCGAAGTGGAGAAGGCAACTCGAATGAGCAAAGAGACACAAGATGGGATAAACCCCATGATGAGTACCAAGGAAAGGCACGGGTCAGGTTTGGGATATGCCAGCACAGAATTGTGCAATATGGAATCCATGACAGCAATACAAAATACACAGCGGGGAACAAGGCTGCATTGCAGCTCGTGGAAGATAAAACGGATGTGATCTGGAGTATCGGGTCTGGCCTCTGGCTCATGTCTCAGAGGGACAGGATTAGTAGCTGGCAGATGAGAGCGCATTTGGTTCAGATATGCTTAAAGCAACCTGCCTGTTTGCTCCTCTCTAGCACTGTGAATTCCGGATGCGAGGGCATTACCACTGTCTTCGTCCTGGCTGCTACTTTGTGACTAACATCACCACCAAGCTGCCCTGGCACGTCAAAAAACACGAGAAGGCAGAGCGAAGGGCGGCCAATGGCTTCAAGTATTTTACCAAGCGAGAAGAGTGTGGCAGACTAGGTGAGTTTTCCTCTCCCCATCACCTTTCTCATGGGGTCTGCCCCGTGTCCAGGCCAAGAATGCCACGAGTTAGAGCCTGTGAGTTACGCTTAAGGTGTATTTGGTCATCAGATCACTCCACAAGAAAGAGAACAAAACAGAAGGCAGTTCCTGATCTGAGCTGAAGAGTTTTTTCCCAAATAGACCCAAGTTAGATGGATAGAAAGAGTAACAGAGAGGATTATGTTTATGTTTATCTGGAGATACAGCTTCCCCTTTGTTTTTCCTTTTCATCTGATTGTCAAGGCCTTTTGTCTGTTTGGTTGGTTTTTGTACTTTGTGGTCTTTTGGGTCTACTGCTTGTGTTGCGTGGAGTTTAGGGGTGCTCTTAAGATTAAAAAAAAAAAAAAAAGCATAGGGCAAATGCCTGTTCTGAAGAGTGCCTTTTGTGAAAGTTTTCCTGTATCAAGGACACTGCTGCTTTGCCTGATGCCAGGAGACTTTTTTACGGCCATTGCAGCGTATTGAAAGCCAGGGGGCAAATAACCAGAGATAGAGGTGTGGAGAAGAGCATTCCCTGGAGTACTCCCTTCTCCTCTGAAACCCTTCTCCACAGCCACTTGTGAGCAGCAGGGAACACAGCCCAGTGTCTTTGTGCCAGCCTCCCACCAGAGCACGTCCCTGGGGAGCACCTGAGATGTGGCACAGCCTCTGACTGTGCCTTGCCCACTTGCCAAAACTATTAGCAGCACCGCAGCAGTTATTAAATCTAAGTGCCTCTAGTGTACAGCTGGTAAAACAAAGACACAAAAGCAGAAGGTGGAACAAATTCCTGGGGAGGTGTCGAGAGCTGAAATCCAGGGCTCTGAATTTTAGAGCTCCAGCAGAGCTCTCTCCTGAACTGCCTGGGAGTCACTTCCCCCTTCTAGCTGTGTTTTGGCATGACTGTATCACAGAGCCAGTCTTCCCTATCGCTGCTGGTTGAAAAAAGGCTGAGACAAACCAGCATTCAGAACACTATTTCAGGGTGCTGTCCTCTCACATTGCAGGGAAACAGCCACAATAACCAGAATCAAACTTTTCAGCTTTGAATACATCCAGAATTTGTACCCTAATGGTAGCTTGTTTGTGGTAACCAGGGTGATGAGCGTCAACACGCCACAGCCAGTACTTACCCAGGTCTCATTTACACATGTCAGTAGATTCAGCAGTTGCTGTTATTTACCCAACTTTAGGTGTTTCAGGTGATAGCAGGGGCTAGACAAAGCAGGACAGTGATACATGACACCCAGCCTACACGGGTGCCCTAGCAACAGGCGAGCCTTCACCTGCCCTTTGCTGATAGTGTTTTCAGTCCCGCCAGCACTGTTTGTTCTCCATCCCGAGGAACAGCACAGCGCGATGGGGCGGGCAGATGAGGTGGGGCTGTGGGGGAGTGCAATACCTAAACAAACATAAACTTGGCATGCACATGAAACGCTATCTGTGGGCTAAAGATGGGCTGGGTGATTCAGGAGCCGTTTGGCAGCGAGGCACCTACAGGCTGTGCGGGTGTCAGCAGTGTCTATTTTTGGAGTGAGGGGGTACATGCTCCCAGCAGCATGGATATAGGCCTATAGCTTGGGCTTGCCACGCAGTAAATACACATTTAGCCAGAGCTCTGCATTTGCCTGTGTAGAACGTGTAAATGTGTGTCTGTGTCTGCACATCTCTAGGGTGTTTACACTGTGTATGTATGGCAGGTGCAGAGAGCACTGCTGTAAGGGCGGTGAATGTTGCTGTACAAACACACATCACAGAAGTTTTTTCTGTGTGTGTTTTCCATGTGTGTATAAATATATGAGATGAAGACTACGTACATATGTAGGTAAAGGTGGATGGGTGTAGACAGATGGTAGATGAGTAAAACTGAGCCTGTCTGTACTCTGTGAGTATAAGGGTATGGCCAAGGGATGATGCAGAACAGACAGAACCTGATTACAGGTATCACTGTGTTTTAACTATTAGAAGCCATTATCTATCAGCTACAGATCATAGCTGCTCAGGGTTCTCTGTTAATGGGATCTACAAACACCCAGCATGCAGGGCTCTAGCCAGAGGAACAAAATGTGTCAAGTCCTGTGTGCCAGAACCCATATAAATTGCTTGTTGTTTAGTAGCTGCCCCTATTACACAACAAATTTGGAGTGTCACTAAACACTTCCCAGCTCATTATTATCTGACCAGAGAGCATACACTGTCCAGAGCTAGAGCCTTTAAGGGATGGCTTTGCTGTGAGCAAAGCTAAAGGAACAAAAGAGGAAAAGAACTTTTCATTTCTAATCGAATTATGATCACGTAGATTGTAACTTCTGTGATACAGTCTCATCATAAAGGAAACGGTGCTAGCTCAGACCAGAGAGCACTAGGCACTACTAGATCTAAGGGAAATGTTCCTTTCTTTATAACAAAATGTAGAAGGATGGGACTGGTCTGCAGCTCAGGCTCACTTAATCTCAGTACATCGTAATCCTCTTGTGCAGCTGCTCAGCAGGCAAAAGATTGGGTTTGTTTTTTTTTTTCATTCGGGACTATTCCTGAGGAACCTATGACCACGGGTAATCTTCAGACCACCAGCAGCTTTGTCCTGTCTCCAGATCATCTTCCTTACAGTCCCTTTCCCTCTTGCTACCTGTCAAATAACTACATCCAATGGTTTTGTGTCTGTAGGTTGCAAATACAACCAGGTGAACAGCCACTTCCACTGCATTCGTGAGGGCTGCCAGTTCTCCTTCCTGCTCAAGCACCAAATGACATCCCACGCCAGAAAGCACATGAGAAGGATGCTGGGGAAGAACTTTGATCGTGTTCCTACTCAGGTGACTCATGGGTTATTTAAGTCGTAGATCTGAGTGTAGAGTTGGTCCCTTTGGTAGCTCGCAGCAGAACTGCTTTAGTGCCAAGACACCTGTACCCACACTCTAAGGATCTCTCTGCACTGGGGTGCAGCTGGGATGTGCGAGTTCACCTGAGGTACCTGTACCTGGTTGGACTTCTACAATGGGAGGAAAGATGATCAAGCACAGACATCAAAGCATTAATGAGTGTATGTAATGAGCCTTTCCATGTCGATTAGGGAAAAAAATAGTTGAGAAGGATAACACTAAAAACTCATATTTACAACTTGCATTTCTCTGCTCTCTCAGTGTACACCGGTTGGCCTATTAAAATTAAAGTGCTTAGGATGTGGAAGAATTGAATGTGCTGGTTAAAGCAAACATTTCCTGTTGCACATAAGGAATTATTTGCTTCTTCCACCTAGGCTGGGAGAAATAACAGTCTCAAAATTTCTCTTCCCTTATTGATTTGGAGTCAGTCTGGGGCACTCCTTGTCCTTTCTCAGGAAACAGCAGAGCAATGCAGTTGCTCCTTTTCCAACACATAACTGAAAGCAACTGGCAGATCAGGTTTGTCTGTCTCATGACTAAATGGAAGAGTTTCAAGCGCAGCACGGAGCTGCAGCTTGGAATGGCCACAGTCCTGCAGCCTCCTGCTTGCACTTATTCCTTAGTTGCTTTAACTTCCATTGACCTGGGAGGTGGAACAAGCCAGCTTTATTTAAAAGCCCTGACCCCTGGGAGCATGCAGTGCTAGTCTGACCCTGTGCTGTGCTCAGCCCCTGGAGCAGTCCAGCAAACAACAAAACAAGGACGAACCCTCAAATCATGGCACGTGGCCCAGCTAACCACCTGCCACGCTGCCACTGCCTCCGGTCTTCGCAAGCATGAGTGTTTGCAGGCACTTGGCGCCGTGTTCGGGTGTGCGCTGCTGCTGGGTACCTACCCGTGGAACCATCCAGAGCAGAGCAGGCCCGGCCACAACGCCTTCCTGTGAACAGACACAGGCGTCACCGGTTTCAGCCTGTTCCCTGTTGCAGTGTCTCAGCATGCAGGCACTGGGACACTCATGTCAGTAGTCATATTTCCAGTCTCTAAATGCAGCAGGACCTACACAGCAAGGTAATAATGCCAAGATTAACACCTTCTGTTTTGGAATGCATCAGAATCCACACACCAGGGTACTGGTGCCAAGATTAACACTCCCAGCCTCTGAGCGCATCACAATTCACATACCAGGATACATCTGCCAAGTTTAATGCTCCAAGCTCCCCATGAAGGAAGACACAGGCTTCTAGCCACAGTGCCATGGGTCCCAGTCACGAGCATGTTCCAGCCATCCCTCATGAACCGTGACAGAGAGGAAGAAACGTGCAGACAGATGGTTGTGGTCCTTGGCATCTTGCTTTTGGTGTGAAAGTCCCCATCCTGTTTTCTTGCTGCAGGTTATTGGCCACACTCCAAGAAATGAAAATCTCCCCCAGGTTGGCAGCATGGCACCCAGCCCAGCCTCATCAGGAACCCCAGCTTCCTTTCAGGGACCCCCAAGCATGATGGACACCGAAACAGATGAGTACATGGATTACACTGGCTGTAGCCCTGGGGGTATCTCCTCTGAATCTTCCAATATGGACCGCAGCTGCTCCAGCACTCCAGTGGGCAATGAAAGTACATCCGCAGGTAAGAGAGAAGGGCTGGGGTGGGGTGAAATGGATTGTCAGTTGCCTGCTCTCTGGGGAGATAAACTCATGAAGAGAGGCCGAGGGACAGTTGCACCTTAAAACAGAAACTGCCACAGCTTCACAGTAGTGCCTCCTACTAACCCAGCTCCCATCGTTTGTGAGAAGGGATCCATCAAAATGTGCACCTCTAGCATCCATGAACTAACAGCGTATCTTTTTTTCTCCCCTGGAGAGAGATTTAGTCTGTGTCTTGGAGTTGGATCTATTTTAATAACCATTTTTTTTTTAAAAAAAAAGGGAGAAACATGTTGTGGGTCTCTTCTGTAACTTGGCATTTCCCCCCAGTATCTTTTTGTATTTCCTTGTGCAGCATCTGAAGGATGCACAAGGCACTTTCCTATACTGTCGATGTACAGAAAGACTGTACAATAGCAAATGACATGTACACAGGGGAAAAAACCCTATCACATCTTTAGAAAGCAACATATAAAAGCAGCTCACAGAGCTCCCTTCCTCACGCAACAACTCTTGTTCCCCTTGGTGCAGTGTTGCACAGAGGAGACCTCCATCATCCCCTCTTTTTGGAAGGAAGTTTCTGCCCTGGTTTCCCATAGCCATCTCCCAGTGGCCTCTACGACAGAGTTACCTTTTCAGCAGTCAGGTACCTCTTATGAATTCCATGGTCATCTAGTGGAGATCCAGGGATCTCTCCGCTGTCCTGCCCAGGGTTACGTGTTACATTCTAGATAGGCTGCCCACTGAGTTTGCTTTAGTTTTGTACACGTTTTCCTGCCTTCCTTTCCCACACCAGTTAGATGAAGGTTATCACAGAGCTGTCTAGCCCAGTGTTGTATGAACACTGCTGGGTCAGGATGGTGGTTGCCCCATGACACGGAAGCTCCTCCCAGGGGTTCTGGAGTGACGGTGTCGGGACATTGTCAGTACACTGTCTGGCCCAAGTCACCTCCTAGGAGGTGCCCCCAGCTGCTGGCCATGCAGTGAGCAGTTCCACCTGCCCCGAGTGCAGGACCACCCTACAGCTGGTTGTTGGTACAAGCTGGCACCACACTGATGACCAAGGACTGAGGAAGCAGGAATTTCTGTGTGAAAGCCTGTGGCTCTTGCCCCACACCTCTAAAGACACCTTGCCTTCTGCAGAGACAACCCTCCTCTTCCTGATGCTGTCAGTTCCTCACCTTCTGTTTCTTCTCTGTTACAGTTCTGTTTCATACATTTGTGAATGTATTTTCCATTTTCATCATATTGCTTCTGCTCTTGGGTTCTCATTTCAGTTCTTTTGTGTTTTGTTTTGTTTTGTTTTTTCTTTTGTTTTGGTTTTGATGTTTTGTTATTTTTTTCCTTTTTTTTTTTTTTCTGCTCTTTTTTCTCTCCACATTCTCCAGGCTGCCTGGTTCCTTCTACTGCTACTGCTGCTGCCGACGATGCCACCCACAATGCACCACAACCTCAACCACCATCTCTGCCACCATCTTTCTCACAAGCCCTGCTTAGGTCTCCCCTTCCCACCCTCCCCTATCTCTTCTCTCCATCTTGTCTCTCATACTCTCTGCTCAGTGCCACTCTTGGATCCAGCAGAGGCATTGTCATGCCTGCCGCCAGCACCACTGGGTTTTCGCCCATCATTGCCACTCCAACTCCAGTAAAAAGTGACGTTCCCTTAGTTCAGGATGCAGCAGGTAACACTTCTTTGCTTTCTCTCTTAGTGTCCTGTGCCCATCTCCTTCCCTACTCACCCTGCCCACATATTTTTTTCTCTGCACCTTCGGGTCAGTAAAAGAAAAGGATATGTCACTCTGTGTCTTAATTTGTGTCCAAGGTCCCGTCCCACGCCTGCTGACAGTAGGGGCAACCAAACCCACAGCAGAGCACTGACAGACATTCAGACACCTGAGAGCAATTCCCACCAGTTCCAGACTATAACAGAAAAATCGAACAAAATCCAGAGTCAGCTGCACTTTCTGCCTCTTGACAACAGCAGGGGGGCCACGAGGCAAACTCTTGCTCATGGAGCATTTAATGGGACTTGGAATTCTTGTTTAGATCTTCCAGGCCACCCAGCCCAGTGCCTGCCATAGTCTGCTGCACACATCTCAGCAGGTGAATGCCTGACAGGGTGCCCAGTTCCCGTGGGTTTATCAGTCTTGTAAGCTTCACTGCCCCTTACTCATACCCGAAGCCATAAAATCCAGGGCTGCTTTCCCCAGCACAAGTAACAGAGTGAAGTAGAGTCAGTGTCACTACGATGACATCATCAGACAGCTCAGGCTGTTTCTCACACTCACTGTTATTTATATCTGCTCTTAACAGCTGCAGAAAATACATCTAGAATTTTAGTTTTAAGCTGCCATGTTTCCCATGTGTGACTGAGATCAGAGGTGTCTCAGGCTGGGGATTCTCATTCCAGCTGGGAATGTTTTTTAGGGTGTGTCTCAGTTTTGGCTTCTTTTCCCAACTCCCAGCTCTTTTCTAGTTAATTAAGGGCATATTTGTGCTTAAAGTTCACACTTAAGAGGATCCTGGCAGCCTACAAATGTCCCAGTCATTCTTCCTGACAGTTTTAGTAATGCACAAAGCCAAGGTAAATGGCTGGAGGACCAACTCCACTTGGAAGTTCATGGGTCTTTCTGATGGGGCTTGGCAGGAGAAGGATCCTTGCCCTGTCCGGAGGAGTTTGTTCCAAGGAACAAAATTCACAAGAAACTACTTTTTTTTTTTTTTTTCTAACTGGTTTGCATGCAGCCTGAAATGTCTTAACCTTGTGCTGTGCTTTCCTCTAACAATGTATTTTACAATTTCTTTCCTTTTGATCTTTGTATAGTTTTTCTGAATCTTTACACCATTAGCAGTTGAAAAGAGATTTTCAACTTACCACTGAGATTTGCTTGGGATACCTCTGTTGAGGGTTGTAATCTTCAGATGGGTGCTAGGGACTGAACAATGTCTAGTAGCTCAAGGAGAATGCACCAGGGTATCTGAGCTCTTCTTCACACCCTTGCTCTGAAACTTTCCCTATATGAGAAAACAGAATTGATTTAACTAAATCTGCTTCAACTGTTGTAAAAGCTGGACAGACACACTGAGTTTAGAACAGGTACAATTTAAATTCGACTTATTTCCCAGTTTCCCATGCAGTCTTCCCCCTAGGATGGCTTATCCCATGTTCCTGTCTGCAGGCAGGCAAGATGAACACACTGATGATAAACACTTGATGCTTTGGCCGTAGTTTTTTTTTAAAGGAGGAGTTGATCTGGACAGCAGCGATCTGTCCAGGCACCAATGGGCTTAACCCAGTCGCCTGGAAGCAGAGAACTAGGATTTACAATTCCAGATGTTTAGAGGGGGAGCAGAGAGTTAATTGGTGACAGGTTCTGTAGCTAAGAGCTTGTTCATTTAAAATCTGCAGTGCTGGAAAGTTATTCTTTCACTGGTAGCTGGTTCAATTAGCCTTAACGTGCCGTTTCCACCAGCCACTTGCCACTAAGTTGGTCTCACCACGGATGCCCCAGGCTGGCCTCTGTATTGGCAGTCTGAGCAAAATGCCATGGAAGGAATGGGTGTGGAAAACTGTTTTGTTCCTTGCTTGCCCAGACTGTGTGTACAGCCCAGCCACGCAAACGGGGTGGGAGATGAGGTTGCTGCTACTGTTGCTATTGACTTGTGTCTTCTAGTACAGTGCCAGCTTAACTTTTGGAAGCTTCCTTCAGAGATGACCACCTTCTCTTAAAGGGTTGTCACTGGCAGGGCCAGATATGGCAAAAATAACATTCATCACTTCTATTGCCTGCTTATCAGCCAGAATAAAAAAAAAATAATCATTTTCCAGCAGTCAAACAGATGACTGCTTCTTCAGCCTCCTAGACAAGGATGCAAGCTGCTCTGGATTCTCAGGCCCCAGGCACTGTATGTCACAAATCATGCCTCTTTTTAAGAGGATGGCAGTTTCAGCATGAAGAGAGGCAAAAGAAAAAAAAGAAAAAAAGAAAAAAAAATGTATGTTTTAGTTGCAAGCTATAATTTCCAATTGCACTCACAGTTCTGCACCTGGTGAGAAATTCTTGCCTCCAACCTTGTCTGTGCTGCATGTTGATACTGGAGATTGTGGGTTGGTTCTGGAAATAGCAGGCAGAGAAGAAAAAAATAGTTAATAGATATAATGAGGTCAAGTCCTTGATGTCATCTTGATCCTAGGGGACGTGAGCACTAGCCAGTTCTGCTGGCCCCGTGAATGGAAGTGGAAGATAGATTAGGGCTCTTTATTTACTAGGGGCATCATGTGATTTTTGAGACCCAAGGGAAAGCTGTAGAACTGGTATTTTCTCTCAGAGTCCACTGGCTAGTGATGATGAGAATTAGCCCCATTGAACATCTGTCCATCTGTCTTTCTAAGTGCACTCATCGTAATATGTAGGCTCATTACAGTGAGGGATGTTGCACTCTCCTGGCCAAAGTCCATCCTATTTCTATAAATCCCCCCCCCTTGCAGTTTTAATCACGCATGGGATCTTCCTTCCCTTCCTGCCTGTCCTTGGCAGTGCTAGTGCATGACGAGAGCCTGGATGGGGGAGAAGAGCGGTCACGTGCTGGGTTTTAACATCCTGAAACTCTTGTACTGCTTCAACCCCCGTGAACTACAGTGAGCCCCTCAGTCTTGGATCAGAAGGTGGCAGCTCCTCTGTATTAAAGTCTGATTTGAGGAAAAGAGGACTTGAGATTAAGCAGCAGGAGAAGCTGTGAGAGTAGCAAACCAGAGAAGCAACAGTTAACATTTGGACAGTATCAGGTATAGCAGAGCAGAGACCACAGGCAAGGTGGGATATGTTGAAAGTTGAGGAAACCTTGTCCAGCAGTGATGTCCAGCAGGCATCAGCCAGCCCTCCATGCCAGGGTCCAGGCTTACGTAGAGCTGGAGGGGTGAGCTGCTGGAGGGGTGAGCTGTGGGGTGGGAACTGCTGCAGCAGCTGTGCCAGGACGGTTGGGAGATGGAGGGAGACCTGGCTGTCAGCAACACCACTCTTTGCTTTTTCTCCTCAGGGAACACCATCACTATGCCAACTGCCTCGGGGGCCAAAAAGCGTTTCTGGATTATCGAGGACATGTCCCCGTTTGGCAAGCGCCGCAAGACCGCGTCCTCACGCAAGATGCTGGATGAAGGGATGATGCTGGAGGGCTTTCGGCGCTATGACCTCTACGAGGACTGCAAGGACTCCAGCTGCCAGTTCTCTCTCAAGGTTACCCACTACCACTGCACGCGGGAGAACTGTGGCTACAAGTTCTGTGGCCGTACCCACATGTATAAGCACGCCCAGCATCACGATCGCGTTGACAACCTGGTATTGGATGATTTCAAGCGCTTCAAGTCTTCACTGAGTTGCAACTTCCCAGACTGTCAGTTCTCTGGCAACAGCACACACTTCCACTGTCTGCGTTGTGGCTTCCGCTGCACTGACAGCACCAAGGTGACAGCCCACCGTAAGCACCACGGCAAGCAGGACGTCATCAGCGCTGCTGGCTTCTGCCAGTTCAGCTCAAGCGTGGACTGCGAGGTGCCTGACTGCAAGTACAAACTCAAGTGCTCCCATTTCCATTGCACCTACCCTGGCTGCAAACACACCGTGGTGGGCATGTCGCAGATGGACTCGCACAAGCGCAAACACGAGAAGCAGGAGCGAGGGGAGCTTCCTGCCATCTCTCCTGGCCCTGAGGGCCTTGCCCACTCCACTCTCGAGTATGACATCCAGAACTCTTCCATCAACCTGGACAGCTCCCTCAACCTCAGCACCGACAACAACAGCTCCCTCTTCTTCCTGCAGAACGCGGCTGGCGTGGGCCTCAATGATTCCCTGGACCTCAGCAAGAAGCAGTCGGAAGCCACTGAAGGTCCATCACCGAGCAGAGCCGGGACCGCACCTCAGGAGAGGGCGGCGGGGGCATCTGGCTCTGGTGATGTGGAGGACGAGGATGACTCTTCCCAAGAGGATGAAGAGGATGATGAGGAGATGAATGAAGAAGAGGAGGATGATGAAGAGGAGGATGATGATGACGACGATGAGGAGGATGATGAAGAGGAAGACTTGAACACAGATTCTGAAGAATCGCTGCCTGACCCTGAGGGCCTGGCCACAAAAGAAGATGGAGAACGAGAAGAGGCTGCTTCTTCCACAGACCATGGCGATGCTTCCAGGCCCCAGGGCGAGCCAGCCCTCACTCCAGCCCCAACTTCTGCTCCAGCTCCAGCTGCTGCCCCAGCCTCTACCGTTGCTCCAGCAGCTTCTCCTTAATCTCAGAGACAACAGCGGCAGTGGTTTGGTTTTGCTCTTAAACAGAATTACTAAGAGGACCCCATATGAGGCAAGAACAAAGATTGGGATGGCAAGTGAAAAACAAACGCTGTGCCACACACACGAGAGAGAGGAAGAAAGGAAGGACGGAAGGAAGGAAACCCACGCTCCTCCACAGGCCCCATGAGAGAGACAGGTTGGCAGCAGGACTGGTGCTGCATCACTTCATTCTGCAGATCACACAGCAGGGGGGCAGGATGCAGCGGAAAATACCCTTTTCCACGGACATGAACCTTGAGGGTACCAGCTGCGCTTTCCCTGCTCCCGGCACGGTGCGTGGGGCCTGTGCCCATCTGGGGACCCTTTGTTATGGGTGGGGCTCTATCCCCCCGTTTTTCTTTCTGGGTTTTATTTTTCCATGTTTTCAGTTGTACGATATTAATAATAATCTCCACTTCTTGGAGGGGGGTGGGTGGGAACAACAGGTAATGAATTTTAGAAATATATATTTGTGTGTGTGCCTCTCTCTATATAACGTACACACACACATATATAAAATTCAAGGAATTGGTGTCACAAAGACAACTAGCTCAGCTTTTGCCAGTGGGAAGGAGGGGTGAGGGGTGTGCGTGCTCTCTCTCCACCTCTCCCCCTTCTTTCTCCAGCATTAAATGAATGGCATCAGATGGCAAGGGTGGGAGTGGGTATTTATTGTCACGTAAATGAGGACGCATTAATGAATGAGCAGGGGTGGGAATGGGACACTCCTCTGTTCTTCCAGATCCTTTTTACTATTAATGATAATAATTTTGAATGCTATTTATATTGTAAAACTTTCTCAGTCTACACTTTCTCTGTAGGACACCTCTCCTCATCCCTGCTGTTCTGCCTGTAGGGATTTAGCTGAAGTAACTCGGGAAGAACACAGCAGGCAGTGAAAGGGTCTGTCACACTGGAGGACTGGGGTTAGTCTCCCATCCAGTTCCATCTCATCCCAACCCCCCAGGAGCTTCCTCTCTGTCGAGGGTGAGGCGTTTTTGTGGTGCTTCAGTATCCCCATCTCAGGAGGTTGTGAGCTGACCCTCTGTCCCACGGTGCAGCACAGGGAGCACCGTGCTCACAGAAGAGCATCCCAGCTATTAAAGCAGCCTGGAAAATACTTGTGCTCTCACCCAAGCAGTCGTACCATGACAGGTATGTCCCCAGGGCCTTGTCCCCAGCCTCTCACTGGGGCTGGGCAGGTCTGCCTTTCTGCACGGGCTGATACGGATCTCCAGTGACTTCTGGGAGAGGGTGAGGGCACCGCTGAAGAGGGGAGCGCTCAGGATCCCGCTGTGGGATGTCCTGCTCAGACTGGGGATCTCTTTTGCTCAGCACTGGGATGGGGAGGAGGGACAGCACCGTTCACTGGCCCAGTGATGGGTTTTGCAGCTGGAAGCGTGAGGCTGCTGCAAGATGCGCAGCACAGAGAGCTCAGCGAGGGGGGAGATGCTAGCTGAGGCCAGGAGGTAGGCCAGCCAAGAATTAATGCAGTTCTGGGTCCATGCTGATAAATTTTGACAAGTAGGGCTAATAGCTTGGGCACTAAGCAAATGCAACTCTACTGTGTTAGACCTGCCACCTCCAGAAGCTTGGGCTTTCCCCTGGTTACACACTCTTCCCTGCTCTCCTTCCCTCTCCCAGTCTGGGAACACACACTACAGGACACTGTCCCGGGCTCGGACAGGTGAGACAGGCGCTGTTTAGACGCCAGATCCTCACTCGAGGCTGAGACATGGCTTGTCTGCACACACCTGGGCTCCGGAAGGACAAGCCGTGTGAATTCATTCTGATAATAGTTATTTCAGTGCCAGTTTGTAAGTATACCAGCCTAGCAAAAGGTTCCTTGTGTCTGAAGTTTGTTTTTTTTTCTTTAAAAAAAACCTAATTATTCTTTTCCAACATCATGCAGGCGCCCTCCCCCCAGCTCCATGAGCACTTCAGCTCCAAGGGATCCCATAGCTTGTTTTCTCCCTGAGCAGATAAAGGCCTCAAGAAGTTTAGGTTGCTTTTCTTTTTTTTTTTTTTAATTATTTCCCTAAGGAACTGGTGCAGATCAGGTCTGATTTATAAACAAGCAGCTCAGCTGTGTAAATGTGGGGACAGAATGTTCAGATAATGTTTCAAAAGGAAAGGAAAAAAAAAAAAAAAAAAGTTGTACAGTATTTTTCCTGTAAAGGTTATTCCTATATATAGAACAAAAGAGAAACCACCAACGCCAGGGGGA
>JANHFY010006085.1:0-16318 GCA_027560095.1 Chloroceryle inda | reverse complement strand
TATCTTTAAAATAAATATATAAACACAAATACTGCACATTGTTAAATATTCTCAGGTATTTATAAAATATACAAATCATACATATATAGACATACATAAAAAGAAGATTTATGCAGACAGAAGAGGGATGTCATCATGATTTATGGGTATACTGACTGATAATTATCTTGGATAAAAAGTAATTTCTTCCACACATGGGTCATGTCATAATTGCCCATTTAGAAGTACATTGGCAGAATAATAAAGACTTGAGTAGCAGCAGGGAAAGAATTACTGTGGATTACTGAGCACATATATCTCTGTGTCAATTTTAGATATAGTTTTCATGGTCTCACATTGCAAATGTCTTAAAGGAGGTACAAAGGAAGTTTCAAATAAGAGCCTTTTTTTATCTCCTAACACAACCAACCACAAAACACAAGCTACATCCAATTGCAAATGTTTTGAATGCCATTTCTTGGTGGTTGTTTTCAGCTGATGCACTCTCCAGAAATGTGGATGTAGATGATAGCTGCCTGGGGACGTGGAGGTATTAACAGGTATAATGTCCATTTGAGAAGAAGCCACTGTCACCTGCTGAGGCTCCTACCCCTGCAGCTGATCCCAAAAGGCACCTCATGCCGTTTCTGTTCACTGATGGGGAGCATGTAAAGGTAGTGTCAGTGTGAGTAGAATCATAGAATTATAGAATCATAGAATTGTCAGGGTTGGAAGGGACCTTAAAGATCATCCAGTTCCAACCCCCCTGCCAGAGGCAGGGACACCTCCCATGAGAGCAGGTTGCTCAGAGCCCCATCCAGCCTAGTCTTAAAAATCTCCAAGGATGGGACTTCCACTCCCTCTCTGGGAAACCTGTTCCAGTGCCTCACCACCCTCATGGTGAAGAAATTCTTCCTAACATCTAACCTGAATCAACCTCTCTCTAGTTTTAATCCATTCCCTCTAGTCCTGTCACTGCCCAACAGCCTAAAAAGTCCCTCCCCAGCTTTCCTGTGGCCCCCTGAAGATACTGGAAGGCCACAATAAGGTGTCCCCAGAGCCTTCTCTTTTCCAGACTGAACAACCCAAACTCTCTCAGTCTGTCCTCGCAGGAGAGGGGCTCCAGCCCACTGATCAACCTCGTGGCCCTTCTCTGGACACGTTCCAGCACATCCATGTCCTCCTTGTAATAGGGACTCCAGAACTGGATGCAGAACTTCAGGTGAGGTCTCATGAGAGTGGAGTAGAGGGGGAGAATCACCTCCCTCGACCTGCTGGACACATTTCTCTTGATGCAGCCCAGGATACAGTTGGCTTTCTGGGCTGCAAGAGCACACTGATGGCTCATGTTAAGTTGATCATCCACCAGTACCCCCAAAGCCTTTTCCTGGCTGCTCTTGAGCCAGTCACTGCCCAGCCTATATTGGTGCTTGGGATTGCGCTGACCCAGATGGAGGACCTTGCATTTGGCCTTGTTGAACTTCATGATGTTGGCATGGGCCCACCTCTCTGGCCTGTCAAGGTCCCTCTGGATGGCATCCCCTCCCTCCAGCGTGTCAGCCGCCCCACACAGCTTGGTGTCGTCAACAAACTTGCTGAGGGTGCACTCAATGCCACTGTCCATGTCACTGACAGAGATGTTACACAACTGGTCCCAGTACTGATCCTTGAGGGACTCCACTTGTCACTGGTGTCCACTTGGACACGGACCCATTGACAGCCACTCTTTGGGAGCAGCCATCAAGACAGTTATTTATCCGCTGAATTGTCCATCCATCAAACCTATATTTCACCAGCTTGGAGACCAGAATGTCATGTGGGACAGTGTCAAAGGTTTTGCTCAGGTCCAGGTAAATGATGTCGGTTGCTCTTCCCCTGCCTATTAATGACGTGACCTTCTCATAGAATGCCCCCAGGTTAGTCAGGCACTATTTACCCTTGGTGAAGTCATGTTGGTTGTAGACAATCACTTCACTGTTATTCATCTGTCTCAGTAGTGCCTCCAGGATCTGCTCCATGATCTTACCCGGCACAGAAGTGAGACTGACTGGCCTGTAGTTCCCTGGTTCATCTGCTTTCCCTTTTTGAAAATGGGGACTATGTTTCCCCTTTTTCAATCAGTGGGGACTTCACCAGACTGACAGGACTTTTGGAATATAATAGTGGTTTAGCAACCTCAACCGCCAGTTCCCTCTGTACCCAGGGGTGTATCCCACTGGGTCCCATGAACTTGTGCACTTTCAGGTTCATCAGATGGTCACAGACCTGATCTTTACCTGCAATGGTCAGTTCTTTCATCCAACCCCTATCATTATATTCTGTGACTCTGGGGGTGTGACTGGAACCCTTGCCAGTGAAGACTGAGGAAAATAAGTCATTGAAGCCTTCTCAGTATCACTTGCCACAAGTGCTCCCATATCTTTTCTGAGGGGGCCCACACCTTCCCCTGTCTTTTCCTTGCCATTAATATACCTACAGAAATTCTTGGCATTTTCCTTGTTCTCCCTGGCTAGATTTACTTCTAACTGAGCTTTAGATTTTCTAACCAGGTCTCTTGCTGCTTGGGCAGTTTCCTTGTATACCCCGCATTCTAGCTGTCCTTTTTTCCACTCCTTTTCTTGTGGGTTCCTTTATCATTTGGAGGAGGAAGTTGTCATTTACACATTCCAGGAAGATCCTGTATTGCTGGTGCCTTGATGTTTTATCTCTCCAGCAGATGTCAGGGTGACTAAAACCCCCTACAAGGACCAAGGCCTGTGAACATGAAGCCATTTCTATTTGCCTATGGAGGGCCTCACTGGCTTGGCTCTGCTGGTCTGACGGCCTGTAGCAGACCCCTATCATAACATCACCTTCCCCTATCTTCCCTTTCATCTTAACCCATACACTCTCAACCAGCTCATCATTCTTTCCCGTATGTAACTCCATGGATTCTAGCTGGTCACTGATGTAGAGGGCAACACCTCCCTTCCTCCCCTGCCTGTCCTTCCTGAAGAGCTTATATCCATCTACCCCTACGTTCCAGTCATGGGAATCATCCTACCAAGGTTCAGTAATAGCCACTATGTCATGGCTTTCCACCAGCACAGTGGCCCTTAATTCTTCCCATTTATTACCCAAGCTGTGTGCATCTGCATAGAGGCACTTCAGATGGGCTGTCTGTATCACCCTCTTGTGCAAATCCCCTTTGACTCCTATCAGGTGTCCCAGTGCACCATCACTCAGGGCAACAAGTTGAAAGCCCTTACTAGGACTCCATCCCTCACCCCCTGATATGCTTCCCCACTGTTTGTCACAGGCAGGCGTAAAATTATTGACCACTTCCCACTTCAAATCTAGTTTAAAGCCCCATCAATGAGCCCTGCCAACTCCTGCCCCAGAATCCTTTTCCCTCTCTGTGACGAGTGCATCCTATTAGCTGCTCACAGCTCCAATGCTTCTATACTGAGCCATGATTGTAAAATCCAAAGTCCTGTCAATGACACCAGTCCCGGAGCCATAAATTGACATGTTGGCTCTTACTATATATTCCCTCATCCATAGCAGATGTCATAGGGATGGAGGAGAACACAACTTGAGCTCTTTACCAGATGTCCCAAAGCCCTGAAAATTCTCTTAATTGATTGTGGACCTGTAGGGTTACTACAAGAATGCTGAGGGGCTTGCTGATAAGAGTCTATGGAATCCTCCACTCCACTAGGATTTACTTGCCTGACTAAAGAATACTCTGCTCCACTAAGAGTTACCTCCCATTCTGTTTTTGTAGAAATGAGATTGTGGAAATAGCCCATTTCCTTCTCACTCTCCCTGAGTACCCCAGAGAGTAATTTAAAATACCTTTCTATGCAGATTTTGCACACGAAATGCCAGCTGCATAAGTATTAATAGGAAGGCAATACAAAATGTATTTGTGCAAAATAAATAAATTTTAAAAGGGGCGTAAAATATTTATAGGAAATACTTCTAGTCTTAACTTAGAATAGGGGCACAAGTCTGGAATTTACTGGTACATTTGTCTTAGCTTTAAGCACCTGGTTGCAGTCAGATGTCAGATCCTCAAATTCCTTAGACAAGCCAAGGTCTCCAGCAGCTCAGATATGTGAATAAGGCTGAGGAACTGGGACATCAGGACTGACCTGAAACATGGAAGTGGACTTGTTATTTCAATATCTGTGTAGCTAATCTATTAACATGCTGCTCCACTGCTTTGCAGGGTCACACAACACCAACACTGGTCTCAGTCCCCTCTATGAATCTGTATTAAGTACAGCTCTGCGAAACCTGATGACTCCTCTCTCAGTATGCTGGCATGTAGGCTCTCTGAGATGCCAGGACTGGTGGCTGTCACTGACTGAAGCTATGGATGTGCATCTATATCTGACAGCAGTTATCTTCTAACCCCAGCTAAAACAAAAAAGTATAGGAGGTTAGATAAACATAAAGAGAGAAATCCTTCTGCATTTATCTGGGGTTTTTTCTCTGTTTAATGAGATACACCTGACATTTCTGATATACTTTCCATTGTCCTTGATTTTTTTGCTTTGGTTTGCATTTAATAACAAGTTAGATTTTAAAATGGTTTGTGTCTGCTCTCAGCAGTCTCAGGAAGCTTGCAGGGGTCAGAGACAGGCCAGGACTACCAGAAAGGAGGAGGTCGTTTGAGGGTTTCTGCATTCACAAACTGACTCAGGGAATTCCCTGAAATGAAAATGGCTAGTTTTGTACTTTGTGGCATGCATCCATACCAGACTGCATAGACCTCTAGTCCAGCCTTATGGAGATATTCTGCTGGAAGCTCTTACACTCAATGCCAGCCTTGACAAGAGTAACATCATAGTTGCTGCGATAGGTCAAAATCAGGTGTTCAATAAAAGAAATGTGAAATTATCCTGAATAAGTAGAATAAATGGAAGGGTATGAAAACAGTTTTTCTATTAAAATGAGAATTTAGTCACACATTTGAACAATTTTACATTAAAGATATAGCCAAAGCAGTAGACCAAACAGTAAAAGAGAAAGGCAGTGTTATGTTTGCAGAGATGCTGAACTGCTAGTATCTCTGGGGTCTTCTCAGAATTATCTTTTAGGAGGATGAAGATTTATTGAGCCTTGCTTATTTAAGATGAACAATGACTTCCCCTCCATCACTGGTTACTGAGAAGGCATTAATTCCAAAGATGAGCAGAGGAATCTATATCCATTCCATTGGATATGAATTCATCTCAATTTCAGACTCTTATTTCCTTGAAAATGATAAAGTACAGTGTGTGTAATATACCTAGCAAAGCTTCCAGCCAGATCAGCATCATTAAGTGTGGGGTTTTTTCAGGTTACAGCAACAGCAGAGACCACAGAGATCCTCTTTCTCATACTGATGTGTGGAGTATCTCAGATGCACACATCTACAATACCTTGGCAACACACCTAGAAGGCTCTGAGGAACAGGAAAAAAAAGGGCTGTGTCTTTAGCACAGTCTCCAGTGAAGGCGTGGGGCACAGCCAAGAGCCATAAGACTGGGAAATGAAACAAAAGCAACAGCTAGCTCACAGTATCGCAAAGCATCCTGGTGATGCATCTTCCTGAAAGACACAGGTTTGAAATATTCTCAGTGTTCACAAACTTATTCATGTGACAGATGGCCACCCCAACACCTGGGCTGAATGCAGGAAAAGTCTACAGAAAACTTTAGTTGTCTCCAGGCTAAAGCCTCAACTTGGAGTACTCCTTGGGTGACTGGGAAAGGGGTACCCAGAGACAGTTATCTCATATGTGCTCTCACTAGCACCCACTCATCTACTGCCATATGGCAATTTATGTTGTGATCTGATGTAATCAAAAATGCAGAAGTCTAAATAATATTCAAGAAAAAAAGTGGCATAGGCTCAGCTGTTTCTCAGTACAACTTAGAGTTGGTATTATTCTTTTTTCTCATCATTACAACTGAATCAGCTGAGCTGCCCTTACAGTGAATTTCATCTCTAACTTTTTTCAAAGGTAGAAGCAAAAGTTAATTTGACAATAATTGAAGAATCAGGCAGTATTTGCACTGGGTTAGTTGAGCACTGCTATGTATGGCAGCTCATCTGGGCTTCTATTGTAGCAAAGAGATTGAATTTTCACTAAAACTGGCTCCTTTGAAAAGCCCATGGTGAAGTATGGTGTCTGTGGGAAATCATACTTTCCAAGCAAGGAAAAAGTGAAAAGCAATTTCCTTTCTCCAACTCCTTCTGATGAATACTGGAGCGAGGCTTCAAGTTTATTTGTGCCTGATACCCACAAACACATGGCTGCAAAGTAGTAGCAGTTACAAACATTATTCAAATCATGGGGTTTTTTTTGGGGGGGGGCGGGGGGAGGGGAAGACTTGTGCAGCAGGACATGTAGTACCACTTCTAGACAAAAATTAATCAGCTTTGACATTTGTTTAGAACTGGCAAATCACCAGTTCCTGTGTATACTATCAGTTACTTCTACTGATGTTTGTCATGCACATACTAAAACCACAATTTTTCTTCCTCTTTTCAGTAACTCTCTCAATTCACAGCATTAGCTGATCGCAATAAAGGACAAACAATAATCACTGTAACTATGTATTATATGTGTATTCGACCTGATGGAAGAGGTAGTCCAGAAAAAAGTAAAGGAAAACCTAGCTCTACGATGGGAAATATGTTTTTAAAAAATTGATCATAAATGTTGCGTGAAGTTAATTGGAAGCGATATCTTTTGGGGTTTTTTTAATCCCTTCTTCTCATTCCTGGAAGCATGCTCTTGACTTTTCCCTGCAAGGCACTGAAATTTTGTCCCTTGTTTGCAATGACTATATAGTATATGTGTCAATCAGCTACACTGAGATGCATTTAGTTACAAGTAATTATGTTTTACCAGATGAAATTGTACAGTAAATCTTAACTATGACCAGACGTGTTTCAATATAACCTTTTAACCTTTGTATTGCCCAATATGCTCTCACTCACATTTTTTACTTTATCTCATTAATTGGCTCAGTAAGCAATTGCAGAAAACTATCTGTAATATAACCACGATGAGGGAGATAATAAGCTAAAATACTACAGCCTAGGTTTGGGGGTTTGTCTAACAATTTCATAAACCTGAAAGCCTGGATTTCAAAAGGGCTGGCTTATGGTCCTGAGCTACTCCAGTGGTTTGGATGTTACTTGCTGCCTCCTAGCCAGCACAACAGTCACAGCTTCATTCAAATGTGTAGTTTTGCTTTTGTCTATATTTATGAGTCAGACAAATCTGGGTACAAGAAATGAGAGCTGAATACATCCCATGTCCCCATTCACTTGGGTGAAGACAAGGCAGAGGAAGAGCTTTGCCTCACAGGCTGATTTTTGGTTCCTAGTAGAGTCCCAAGGACACTTGTCCCTGCTGGTCTAAGGGCTTTTGTTTTCCCTTTTTAAAAAAAGAACCCTGAGGAGCAGTAAGATCCTTTGAAAAAGAGAGGATCCAGGCTACTGGAACCTATTCTCTGACAGTGAAAATAAGTTGTCTTTTTCTTTTATATGTCTCCCAATCACCTCTTTTCTAAACTTGCATTTTCTCTAGTAACAATATATCTGTAACTTATATGTAAGTTCTATAACTTCTACTGTATACTGTTAACAAAACCTTTACTGTTTATCTTTGCCGAGTGGATTAAAGGTACCTCACATGAGGGCCCATTGCCATGATTTATTTATTATAGGTATAGAAAAAATTGATAATCCCACACCAAATTTTATACAGAAGAGAAAATTTATAAGGGATATATTTTGTATATTAAAAAATTATAAAGTGAAAGCATCAAATCTTCATAATTCAGTATACAATATACTGTAAGCCTGCCTATTCTCCACCGTGGGTATTCTGTCATCTCTTCATTTTGTGAGCCAAAGAGATTATCACTGGATAGGATTACTAAAGTAAAACCATATTGTACACAGTTTTCATCTCCATATCAACTGAGATGTAAAAATGAAAAGGAGTTATGAAGCTTCCCTTTCTTAAGGAAAACTTACAATGATGAAGTTGCACATTTTTGAATTGTGTTGACCCAAAAGTCCTGAGAGAACAAGGTTTAAACTGAAAAATTGGAATAAGGATAGGATGAAGGGTGTGGAATGATGGTGTTAATTAAAATCTGAGTTAGGGAACGAAAAATGACATCACCTGCGGATTTCCCACCCACACCACCACACAGGGCTGAGAAATATGGCAAATTTGAACTCTGTGAAGTGAGAAAGTGAAGAGTAGATTTAAAGGGACAGCTTTGTCAAATGTGCTATTTTAGAGGGAAGAAAAGATAAAAATAAAACATTTTGGCTGAGATTCATGTTTGATGCTCATCCAAATCGATTTTGCCTGGCTCCTGAAATAGTAAGCTGCTTGTCTTAGAGGTGATCATTCTTCCCATGCTTTTCTTATTACATTCTTTCTCACCCACAATACCAACATCTTTAAAAAGAGAAAGGGAAGAAACGGAAGGAAGGGAAGGAAGGGAAGGAAGGGAAGGAAGGGAAGGAAGGGAAGGAAGGGAAGGAAGGAAGAAAGGGGAGGGAGGGAGGAAAAGAAAGAAAGAAAGGAAGAAAGGAAGAAAGGAAGAAAGGAAGAAAGGAAGAAAGGAAGAAAGGAAGAAAGGAAGAAAAGAAAAGAAAAGAAAAAGCTTTGAATGAGTACCTCATATAAATGGAAAGATTAGAGGTACACAGAGAAATTAAGAACTTGGACAGGAAGGACAAGAAGATAGAGTGGCATTCATTTTATTTCCTATGTGCCATGTCATGTAAACTGTCAAATGACCTCAATCTTCTGTTGTGGTCTATATTGCTCACTAAAAGCCAGTGTTATTTCTTGAGGGGATGGGGATAAATCTTCTTTGGAAGCACCCAGTTATCCTCCATATGAATCTGGCCAAGGGATTTTAGAAAGCAATTGCTCAATCAACAAGCCAGGAGTTCATGTCTTGAACTTGGATCCACTGGCCAGAAGATCATGTCTCTTCTTTGGATCCACTGGCCATTCAAGCCATTTTCAAAACAGGATGGGCAATTAGCGGGTTTTTTTTCCCTCCTTTTTTTTTCTTGGGCCCTAACCAAGGAAATCATTTAGGATCCTAAGTGAGACCTTTAACATGAGGTTAATGACCATTTGGCTTTTACTGAGTGTGCACAGACAGACTGTCAGGGACAGGAGATGGGCACAGAGTAGCAGCTCTATGCTAAAACATCACAGGTAAGGTAGTTCTAACCTTAGAATTCATGAACTATGCTGGACAGACTTTTTCCCAGTTGTGTAGTTGCTGAAAATCCCAATCCTCACTTTTAAAGAGAGAGGGTAAAAAAGATAATAATAATTACAGATAAAATGTAGTTTGTTCCAGTAGGATTGGTTTCCAAAATTAAAATAAGCTCCTTCTACTGCAGTAAAATCCCACTACAATAATAGCAATAAAAAATTCCCCAGGCTGCTGGTCTTTCTTTTTCAGAAGTGAATTTAATGATTCAAAAAGTGAGAGACTCAGAGCAGAGTGATGAGTGAAGCACAGTGTAGGTAGCTGCTCTGTAAACTGCTCCACACCCCATCACCTAGGCACCTCACATTGCCCTGGCTGGCCAATAACACCCCCAGGGTGACTGCTCTCCCCATACCACTTCCATAGCCCTACCTGATGCCCACCATACCTGTCTGGGCTTTCACCAGCCTGGGCAGGGTTTGCTGCTGCCCACTGTCCCCAGCCCCCTTGATAATCACAATCAAGCACAAAGTACATTTACAGTACCTTATCAATGATTATAGCTGAAGGAAAGCAATTTGCCCCTCAGAAGGTGACTCATCTGAGTGCCTTTGCACAGAAACCTCACTGAGCAACTCCAGAACCACAAGGTTAGTACACTAGATTAATATGAAACACAGCATATTTTGTTACTTAATATGCAGATCTAATTGCTTGCCCGCATTTTGATTACCTTCGCATCCTAGAATTTGCTCTTGTGTGGCTAATCCTAGTGAGCTCCAAAGCATGAACTCAGTGGTTCTTATATTTTCTTTACTTTTTTTTTTTTTCCAGTTTGTGTCTGAGCCCAATCTCAAAACCCTTTGTAAGGAGCAGGACTAATTTTATAGAGATAGTTAAGGGGAAAAAAAAAAATCCCTTAGAATTCATTTGTCATTTAACCTTGGGAACTTTACTTCTGCTGAACCGGAAGGTTATAAATTCTGTCTGGCCACAAGTTAACACTTCTACATTTAGTCTTCTGACAGCAGCATCCTCATTCTGCTTACCTAATACTAGCTTCAAGAATGGTTCATAGGTAATTCCTTTTAAGAGAAAGGCTTGTCTTCATTTCTGGGTGTAAACATGAAGAAATTTGACTGCTTCACTGTCTCAAACTGCTAAACCCAGCCCACACAAATGCATTTTCCTGTGAGTGCCCCCACTTGCCTCCCTCTCCCCCACTTTTTTTTTTTTCCTTCTTTTTCCATTATCCACCTCCTCAGCAATAATAGGCAATAAATTTGTTTGCTTTGTTTGGTATGATGAACATCTATTTTAAATGCCACCTTGTTTAAAGATTAAAAAAAAAAAAGACAAGGAAAATAAAAGGAAAAAAAAAGAAAAATAACCACAGAACAAACTAATGTGCCTTTCCATGTATAAAATAAAAGCTATCTTATTTTTAGGCTTTGCAGCAGCTCATGTGTCATTTTCATCATTTTTCTCTCTTGATGACAGTGAGAGGAGGTGAGAAAAACCTTTTTTGTTCTCCCTAGAAAATACATATTGAGAACTTTCCCTAACCTGATTTCTTTCCACATTAAATCATCCACAGCCAAAGCTAAACTGGAACCTCAACAACCCAACATTTTCATCAGTTTTCAATAAAATATATATTGGTGATTAGAATAATAAAATGACATCAGCATCATAATACATGGAGGCTGTAATTTTGTTGTGAACTGTCACATTTGCATCACATGGCAGCAAACTAAGGGCAGCAGAGCTCCAGAGATGGTTGAGAGAAGTCTGTGAAACAAGGCAATTCACTTAGAAATTAACTGTCCCTTTATCCTGAAAGCAAAGAGGAAGAAGCATAACAATCACTTGTTATAGTGGATAGTAGTGGGCCTATTCAGTATCTTGTGTTAAGTCATGGATGGCCTGACTACAGCTCCCTCAGATCAACAAAAATGTCCCAGTGACTCCAAAGAGAGTAGAACCAGCAGTTAGCTCTTTTAAATTCGTGGACCCTTCATGAGTAAAAGGATCAATTATTTTTTTACCTCCATTTTTCTCAATGCCTTCGAGCAGGCAGATATCAACAAAAGACAAGCTTTGAGCTTAAGGTTTCAAGTCTTAATTTCTCCAAAATGCCAAATAATACCTTTACAACGTATTGCCTCAATGAACTTAATTTATTATGATTGTTTTACATTTCTTCATATGGGGTTTGGCTAGGAAAAGTATTCTGATAGTGGAAATACCTAATTGTGTTGCACAATTAAAAACAAAACACCATGTCTTCAGTATTTGACTTTCAGCTTAAATTGACAGAAAAAAAAAAAAAAAGAGTCTAGTGCTTAGTTCATACTAGCATGACTACTTTGCATCAAAAAGCCCTTTGAATCTGCTAAATTTCTCTAAATATATTACTACCCCACAAGAAGAAAACAGGAGTATGCTCAATAAATGCTCTTGAAATCCATTCTTCTATCTTAGCTGCAGCAAAGAGAGATATTCAGGCAGTCTGCTAGCTGAGTGATGATATCTGTGTTTTGGGATCTTTAGTTGTTGAATAGAAGTTCCACACGTAACAAGAGAGGACAGTTGTGAATGGCATGGCTGTGCTGTTCCAGCAGTTTGTTATTGTACTCTTGTATGCCAGCGTGAAGTCTGGCACCATGTAGTACAGTAGCATTGCTGCTTTAGCTCAGGTGTATAGAACTCTTCATTCTCAGCCCTAGCATAAAGCCTGTTTGCTTACCCTGGTAGTTAATTTATGTTCACTGTCTAAATCATAACCTTATTGCCTCCATCTGCCTGAGTCTTATTCCCTGAAAATCCAGGCTGATCTGTCCCTGAGCTTCTTGCTTGAGACTTTCTCCCAGTTTATCATCAGCCCTACACAGGTCTAGTCCTCCTGCACAAAGTGTAAACCTCCCTCTTTCACAATCTTGACCTTAAAAATAAAACTTTTCCTGTTTCTGTCAAAGACTGCTAATGTGTCTAGTTGAGGAGCTGGAATAAATTCTTATTCTTACAGCATTCAGCTATCAATTAGCACTGGTGTTTAATCTGAAAGTTTGAAAGTCTGATAGATCTATTAATAGCAAAAAATCAGGCATTTAATTTATGGATACTCTAAAATAAAAATTAAATTCTATTTGACGACCCTGGATTTTTATTTAAAACATCATGCATATTTCTACTAAACTGTGTTTCTTAATCCTGACGTTATCGAGTTTGGTGCAGATTTCTTCAATGGGTGGTCCGGATAAAATAGGGAATTAAATCGCACTTCCAGTTTTGCTGCAGACCATGCTCATGACTAGCAGAAAAACAAAAATACAGAGGAAAACGTCACTTCTTTAAAAAACAGCAGCAACAACTACAACAAACCAAAACACAAACAACCAAACCAAACAAATGAAACCCAACAAACAAACAAAAAATCTTCTGAGGAAAAAAGACAGAAGAGAGATTTAGGTGGTAAATCCTAACAGGTTCTTTGCAGGACTCCAGTACTGGACACTTAAGAAGACACCATTTTTATTCAAAAAATGCAGATTAGCTTCCAAGATTGTCAGCTCTTTTAAGGGCTCTTTACCTTGATTATCAGCTGGAGCTGGCTGAGGCCCAGCCTTCAGTACAGGGCAGCACAGAAGCTACATTTAGATGCTTCTACATCACTTAAATGGCATTAGTACAGGAGTGATACAGAAATGCACAAAAGTAAAAGTGTGCAAATCCCTTGCTTTTGCCCTCCTGGTCTTGATTTCATACTGAAGCTTGGTTGTTTCCTGGTTTATGAGGAATATATTTAAAGTCTCTTTGTTACACTGATTTGGTAGTTAAGTAACGTCATGACCTTGCCATATTTCTCCTAATTTGCCTCTTTTTTTCTACCCTTGTACATAGAAAGTTTATCGCGTAACCATGGGTATGCTACCTGCAGTGAATCTTAATCCAGGTAGTCCGCAAAAAGATTTAAGGGGTTATAATAGATTTCCTCTGTAGGTACATGATGTGAATCTGAATTAAGGTCCTAATGAAAATACTTAGAGGGGTCAGTGAAGACCATCCTCAGATTAATTAATCTGATTATATTACTTGTTTTATTCAAGAAAATGTATTTGTGAATAGTAACCCATGCTATGCAAAATGCTGACTCTTTTCTCTCTAGTGCATTTACACAGTTATGACCCCTAATGAAATCTATTTTATGGATTTTGAAGGAGGGAGTATTCCTTCATTTGAGAAAAAAAAAATAAAAAAAAAATAGGTAAATGGATAGATAATGAGAATTAATTAATGTGCCAAATAATAATAGTAACCTGCCACAGAATCACAGAATTACTGAGTCTGGAATCAAGTCCAGCCTGTGACCCAACACCATGACATTAGCTAGACCATGTCACTAAGTGACACATCCAGTCTTTCCTTAAACATCTCCATGGGTGGCAACTCCACCACCTCCCTGGACAGTCCATTCCAGTGTCTAATCACACTTTCTATGAGGACGTGCTTCCTGATATCCAACCTAAACATCCCCTGGTACAGCTTCAGGCCATGCCCTCTCCTCCTGTCACTTCCCTTCCCGAGTCTCCTCTTCTCCAGGCTGAACAACCCCAGCTCCCTCAGCCTCTGCTCATCAGACTTTTCCTCCACTCCCTTCACCAGCATCATTGCTCTCCTCTGGACCCACTCCAGCACCTTCATATCCTTCTGGAAGTGAGGGGCCCAGAACTGCACCCAGTACTTGAGATGAGGCCTCACCTCTCCCTTTAGGATATTTCAGGTGAAATGTAACATTGTCTCAGTTGTTTTTTTTTCCTTCAATATTCACTATTTACCTATTTGTATATGAAGTTTTCATCACAATTAAAAATTCCAGTTCTCATTTATTAGCACTTAAAGCACACCATGATGTTAATGATAAATAGACAGAGCAAGCAAACATTCTTGCAGAATTATAAAACTTTAGTTATGCAGTATAATCCTTCTCATTCTGGTAAATATTTTGATATCCATTTGTCCTGGTTTGAGTTACAACAGAACTAATTCTGTCCAGTGACTTCACTTTCCAGATCAGTCTCTTCTAAGTAACTTCACTTTCTGAAGCTAATAGAATATTTTCACAGGCAGTGTCTGCTTCTAGCAATGATAATGCTCAGCATTTGGAGTTACTATCAAGGATTGTCATGCAGACTAAGGTCACTACTAAATCTTCTGTTAGGGAGTACAGAAAGTAAAATGCTGCACCTGCAGGGAAAAGCAGACAGGACAGGTGACCACAAACTGCACAATGAGGTATTTCATCCTATATGTCATATACAGTATAAAGTTAAGTTATCATGAGGGTCAAGTCTCTAATCCAATGGCTGCCATCCAAGGAGGACTCTGTCCATTCTGCCTGCAACCCCAATCTGTGAGTTCCTGAATCCAGTTCAAGAATCAAGCTCCTGAATCTAGTTCCTGTCTGCCGCTGAGTTCAGTCTGGGACTTGACCAGAGCCTGCTCTACAGCATCAATGGTGACAGTGACATAATTGCCATTTGGGCTGGTGGTTCAATACTGGGTTTGTATATATTTCTTTTCATTATTACAATTTTCACTGAAGCTGTTTTAGTTTTCTAATCCCTAAATCTCTCTTCCTAATTCCCTTTCTCTTCACCTTGGAGAAGGGAAAAGTGTTAACAGAGAGAGCCTGTCATTTGTCTAGAGGCTGGCCT
The DNA here is from genome assembly GCA_027560095.1 of Chloroceryle inda. NCBI lineage: Eukaryota > Metazoa > Chordata > Aves > Coraciiformes > Cerylidae > Chloroceryle > Chloroceryle inda. The sequence goes on along the minus strand of JANHFY010006085.1, from coordinate 1,383 downwards.
AGCCTTTAAACTTTGATACTGACATAGTCTGCATAAAAAGAAAAACCAAAACCAACCAAACAAACAACCCCCCGCACAAAACAACAACAACAAACAAACCAAAACAACCAAACAAACAAAAAAAAAAAACAAAAACAAAAACCTAAACCCACAAACACTAAAAAACCCACTAAGTTTCTGAAGGCTAGAATGTCTTCTAAATATTACATTAAAAGTGAAAAAAAGCTGAAAGTGAACAAATTATTTTGTAAATTCCTATATTTATGCATCTATGCATCATCGTATTCACTTCCTCATCACAGACTGGATGTGTTCCTCTGTTGTGCACCATTCTAGATATAAAGCCAAAGAAACAGATAAATATAAATGGTGATAACGAAGCAGAAGAAAAGATGGAAAAACTATCAAGGATGAGTTTTTTATATCCAAAATAGGCATCTGACTTTTAAAGATAACTATACCCAGTATAGATCAATAAAAGAGTAGATTAGATTTGATTCAGGTCCTGACATGGATCTATGGGATTTGGACCTCAGTCTGAGGAAGCTGGAACAGACTGTTGCATGAATGAGAAGCTCTGGGTCAAATCAAGGGCACCAACTGCATGTATTGCTCTATTTCCTTGTATATGGGAGAAAAGTGCACACTGGACCCTCCAGAAATGTGGAAACCACAGGGTGTGTGAGACCAGGACCACTCACAAAAAATGTTGAAGTGTGGAACAAACTCCACAACGGCAAGATATTTGCAAGCCAACAACCAGGGTTGTACTAGGACTAAACATAACTGCTTTTCAAAACACTGTAAAAGTCCTTTGCTATAATTGTGAGAAAATGAATTGCTTTCTTTTATTGTATAGTCTTTTTTTTTTTCTCTTAGATTATATCCAGGAATTACACACCCATGAAACAGATGATTATATTTCATTGACCCCGAAACTTCTCTATATTTAACTCTCCCCTTTAAGTAATATCTCATTCCTGTGATCAAGCACACCCAGAACTGCAACCTCAAAACCAACACTTCTTGCACAATAATGCACACCTTGGTAAACCACCTACTGTAATGAAGAATCTATCCAGAAGAATAACTGTCTAAAAGAAATGAAATAGAATTTATTCTTTTTTAACATAATTTAACATTCTGGTATTTAGACATGTTTCAGATAAAATATCTCTCTCTACAATAATTAAATAACATTATATGCAGTCTCAGATGTGTATGAGTCATGGTGAAAAGATCAGTCTCCATAATAATTTTGCTTTAATATATATGTGAAAAGTATCATACATTTATTTCAGTGAGACTGCAAGAACACCATATATATTTAGGTCTCACAGACATAAATAAGTAAAAAGAGATAAGGCTGAAATTATTTATTTA
>JANHFY010006083.1:15262-29740 GCA_027560095.1 Chloroceryle inda | reverse complement strand
ATTATTAAAAAATCTTGGTAGCCAATAACAAATGAGCAATCTTGCTCAGATATGGAACACTCTGAATTGAACGGGAGATTGGTTGTGATTCCGAGATGGAATTGTGCTCAGGCTGCATTTGGAGTTCACAGGTGCTGCTCCTGTAAGGGATTTTAGAAATACTCTTACAACACAAACCAAAGAACTTCCCATACTTCTGTGATCTGCTTTGTTATGTTTTAGTCTCATTGGTTTTGTGTAAAATGTTCACATCCTGCTTTTAGAAAACCAAACCAAACAGAAATTACCAGACAATTACCAGAGCATTTGTCGTATTTCAAGGAAAATAATTTGATTTCTGTTCTTTCTTCAAATGTGTGGGGTTTTTTTTTTTCTGTAAACCAGAAAAGGTTTGTGCTTCCCTGACACTCACCACTGAACTCCAGTTGATAGTTTGATAATTTAATATTGTCAGTGCTTAGACAGTAAATCTAAGTGAGACCTGCCCACTTCTAACGCTTTGAACTCAGAAAATACTGAACTTTCTCCCTCAGAATAATTAGGGTTTTTTTTCCTTATTACAGTTGTGCCACTGCATATGTGCTCCTGGCCGAGGAAGAAGCAACAACTATTGTGGATGCTGAGAAGTATTTCAAGCAGGCTCTGAAAGCAGGAGAAATGATTTACAGAAAGTCTCAGAACTGCCATTCCCAGAGTCCCCAGCACGAAGCGCAGCTGAGTAAGGACTTTGGAGTCACTTAAACTCTCATGTTCGTGTGAGCAGAAGTGCAAAGCTGAAGTTACAGTTAGTGATTCTAGTTTGATTCCCAAGGCAGTGAGGCAGTTTGTAGTGGTTTAGTTCTGCCTGTGTGTGGTGTCATGATCTCTGGTACCTGAGAGAATGTGGCCATGATGCTGTGGATCCACCACGAGTTGTCTTGCTGAGGCTCAGTGCGTTATTGTCTTGGAAAGCTGGAGAGGTAGAGCAGACTACTGAAGCAATTAACATGGGTCAATAGCATCTGCTTTTATTCCACCCAACATTTGGAAAGAAAACCCAGATAATTATTGTTTTTTGGTCATTTAACTGAGTTAAAAGCTGCTGGCATTGGTCTAGATGGGCAGTTGGGACAGCAGTAGTAAATATTTCATGCTTTTATATCTGCTTAGGAGAAAGGTTCTTGGGTCTTTGTGGATGGGTTTTTGTTGGTTTTTTTTTTTTGAGAGAGGGAAGGATTGAAACTGCCAGACTAATTTTTTTGCCCTTTGTAATCAGGAAGAGACACCAATGTCTTGGTGTATGTGAAAAGGAGACTAGCCATGTGTGCCAGAAAACTGGGAAGAATACGAGAAGCAGTAAAAATGATGAGAGATGTAAGTAAAAATCAAACTGAGCAACTGTTACTTTCAGTCACATTCTCCAAACTGATGGTTTAAAGTTCCTTTCTAGGCATCAGAATTAATCTAACTGAATTATTTTCCAGTGAGATTTACATATCATGATTCATGATTTTATTTTTGAGAACTTTTTTTTTGGTTCCTACAGGTAGGATTAAAATGTTTCTATTATATAATGCCACACAGTCACAGTTTTGTTATCCAGTTTGATGCTTGACTCAGTGGCCAACTTGTCAAAATTGACAGCTTTAGACTTCAACAGAATTTTTCTTTCACTTGCCCAAGGTGCATCCCAAGTTCTTTTTTCATAGGAAAATATTACTGACCAAACCAGCTCACTGTGGGAGTTGTGTGGGTTTGGACTGAGAGCCTCAATGCTTTCCAGTAGGTAAATATAACCAAAAAATCAGGTAGAAATGGTGCAGGTTTTTTTTTTTTTCATGCTACATACATGTCAGTGTCTAACCCTGAGATAAGAGACCACTGAAAAAGCTTAAATTACTGTACTGATTTCAAGTGCAATTCTATATTTATTTCTTTTTACTAATCTGCAGTTAATGAAAGAGTTTCCACTTCTCAGCATGCTGAATATTCATGAAAACCTCCTGGAGGCCCTGCTGGAGTTACAGGCTTATGCAGATGTCCAGGCAGTTTTGGCAAAGTATGATGGTAAGTGGCACCTACTGGGAAATGGGGTGTGCTGGGGTGGGAGTGCAGGTGAGGTGGGCAGGAAAAGCAAGTGTCTGCCAGTGATCTCAGCTGGTGGACTGAATTCCCTTCCTTGGCAACACTTCTGGAGTGCAAATCAAGTTTCTTCTTTTGTATGATGAGGTCAAATTCAGACAAATTACTTTTAAGTTACTTCTAATACGTAAAGAAATCTTGAATCTCACTATGCTTCTATTTGAGGATTAATATTTTAATCTCTTCTGCATCCCTGGTTATGCTGAAATTTATCAGCCTGTTTGTCAGCACATAGTACCCTAAATAACTGATGGAATTAAGCTGGAAAAGGAAGTTTTCCCTTTTGTCATCTACCAGGCTTGGCCTTGTGGTTCTGTAATACAGCGGTTGCTCACCAGAGATGAGCAATGTGCAGGCACCCTGTGATATTCTTGCCCAAATCCCTTGGCCCTTGTGTGTGGCCACCCTAGCAGCCTGCTCCTATTAACTGACTGGCCACATCTTTCTTTGTGGATTCTTATTAAATTACCAAAACCATTTGCTCTTTTCCTGGTGCTTCTTTTTGTTAACATCCCCAATTGCAACACTTCTTTAAGAAAGGGTTGCTGCTTTATTTATTTTTTTTCTAAGCATCTGGAAAAATGAGTATGAGCTTCAAACTCTCCATAGCACCCCTGTGTTTTGCTTGACACGACAGCCAGACTTCTAGTAAGTGATGGACAAGCCCAGGATGGGATTTACAAAAAAAACAAGAGCCATCTGACTATACACAACATGGTACTTGGGAATTAGACCCCAGACTTTGTCTGCTTTTAAAGTAAACTTGTACTGTGGAGTGCTAACCTTCTAATCTGTAATTGTCAGCTCAAACTTGGCCTCAGATATTCTACAAAACTTACAACTGAAAGAATTTTTCCCCATGGAACTGGAGAAGAATGGAAACTGCATTTGCCTTAAAATTTGTCTACCTGTCTGTAATGCAATTTTATTATTTTTTTGGGGGGGGTCAACTTCTATTCAGTCTCTCTTTAAATATTGGGTAAAACTCTGTGTTAATTTACAGTTGCAAAACCAGGTTAAGGTTAGAAGCTTATATTAAACTTTCCTGGGTTAAGTCAGGCAAAGTGCACCAGACGTACATTTCTCTTTGGATTCAGTTTTGGTGTTCTGGTACCTTTAGAAGAAAAAAAAACAAACTCTTTACCACCTAATTTTGACTCTTGAGTTTTAAATCTGAGACTGACTGGTGACCAGAACAAAGACAGTGCAAGAAATTCCAAGTTTAGCTGAAATGTTCCAGATGTTACATTTGTTGTCTGATATACCCAAGTAAAAATCTTTAAGCTCAGAGGATGTGGGTTTAAAATGTTTGTCTTGCTTTAGACTCCTACAACTTAATTATTTTATTTTATCATAGATATCAGTCTCCCAAAATCAGCAGCAATATGTTACACAGCAGCCCTGCTAAAAGCCAGAGCTGTTTCAGAAAGGTAAGGAAGCACATCTGTGAAAACAGTGGTTTGTTGCTACTCTTGGGTTATGCTGTAAAATCTGAATGAAAAAGGTCTAAATAGGTAGTAGTTATTTCTAAGAGCAAGTTAAGGTTATAAATAAACTTCAAATTTGTTTATAGGCATATATATGTGTGAAAACATAGTATAAAGTTTATTTTAAGCCTCCATAAAGTTGCTACTGGTGAAGCTGGCTTTCAGCAGCCCAGGTACACACGTGTGCTGTCGGGTGAATGTTGTTTTCAGTGTCTTGCTTGTGGTGTTGAGCAGTTCTTTCTTCTGTGGACTGGGGGAAAGGTTTTTGTGTTGGCATTTCACTTCCCATCTGGTCCATTCGTGCAGCTGATTCTGGCTTCACTCTGGCTCTGCCTCCAAGGAGGTGATGCTGTAACAGTCGTATGAAGGCAGGGTACTCACTTTACATGATTGACAGGAAGCTTTGAGACATTAAACATACCTGTGTCATATGGGCACGATGACAGTTAAGATACCTAAATTAACATGAACATTTGCCTCCTAGAAGAGTTTATCTTTATTGCTAAATCTGCCATTTTTTAATGAACTCCAAGCTTACAATGCAAATAACCCCCTGGGTAGTATTTAATATTTATTGCTTTTGTTCAGTGTGGGTTTTTCCCTTCAGGTTCTCCCCAGAAACTGCCTCCAAACGAGGGCTCAGTACAGCAGAAATTAACGCCGTGGAAGCAATTCACAGAGCTGTGGAATTTAACCCTCATGTCCCAAAGGTGAGAATATTTTATTTCCTATTGGACTGCTTTTTGTTGTCTTCTGAAAAAAAGTCATGTTATGTTATCTTGTTATTGAAACCTTTGTAGCCCAGTCTTTTCTTGAAGTTGATAGTATCTCCAGTTGTGGAGTTGTTAAGCACACTGCTGTTTATATTGTAAATGTTTGGTGGCCAGAATGAGTTGTTTGCAGTAGGTGATGATCAGACAGAGCTTCTTACAAGAAAGAAAACTCAGAGTTCTTTAACTCCTTGGAAAAATCCAACAATGGATTCGTGAAGGCCCTTTACTGGGTAAGGATAAGCATCAGTAAAGAGGAATCTAGATACTTAAAATCCCTGAAGCCAAATTAAGTTCTCCAGACAATGACCACTTAGAGTATTTCAGAATAACTTTTTCTGCTCTGCTTCCAAGCATAGCTCCAGAACTTGGGTTATTGAAAGATCTACAGTCCCTTATTTTCTTCATCCATGTTTAAACAAAATGAAGAGTTGGGATTGCTCCAGACTGTAATTTAATGTCTGGCATGACTTGAAGTGGCCAAGATACAGCTTCCACTGAGCAGCGAGTGCGCATAAAAACCTTATGTTGCTTTTTACTGTACTAATGTTGGTGATGCATTCAGTTTGAAACCTTGAATGCAGGAGGTTGGCTTAGTCCTGGACCTAATCCTCTGCAAATGATGGTGGAGTCCCAGTGGCTGTTGCTGTGAAGGCTGGAATGATCCGGCCGCTCTGCTCTGTCTGCCTGTCCGGTCGAATAGAATGTGCACTGAGGAAGCTAATTGCTGGGAGAAATTGCTGCTTGTTTGCATGACTGATCAAGAGCGTAGCAAGTTCATTTCAGACAGTCTCAGACAGATTTTTCTTTAGCCTCTGCCTTTAGGGGAAGAAGATTATAACGCATTATCATTATCTAAAAGTTCTTTTATTTTGTATATCCTCCAGTTGTTTCAGGAGCCTCATACTTAAAGAAGTTAGATATCATTGCAAGCAGGCTCCGTGCAAAATAGCTTCTCTAGTTCTCCAGACAACCACAGAAACTGATTCCAGATTGCAGGCCTTTGATTTTCTTTTCTAATTGTATACCTATCCTGTTGTCTTTATGATTTTTTAAAATTACAATAGTGCCTTGAAACACTGACCTATTAGATGGCAGGGCAGGATTGTACTGGCACTGGCTCTCTGGAGCTCTGAAATGCTCGTACTCAAAGCAAACAAGTGAACAAGGGCACGAATGAGTGAAGTGCCTTGGCCAATGGGTTACAGTGGAAGAAAACGTGGGCTTTGAATTTACAGTCTGTTCAGTCCCATGGGCTAAAAATAAATCTGTAAAGTAGAAATTCATTTGTTCTCGCATCTGACAGAAGTGGTTGTCTTTGCTCATAATGTGATTTTGCATAAGGAAAATAAAATAGTGTTTGTTTCTCTTTGTTCTGAGTTATGCTTTTACAAGGCTGAGTTCTGTTTGGAAAACCAGGAAGGCATTTGACAGGCTACTCTTATGCCACTTCAAATTAGAGAGCTGTAGCTGTATTTTGATCCTGTATGAAACAATCTTTTCCATCCATCTGCTGAATATCTTATAATTTCTCACTGTGTATAAAGACATCCTCAAATCTGCCAACCCCAGGACACTCTCTCTGCTGATACCTTCCCTGCTTTGTGGTTAAACACGGACGTGAAAACCTGCCAGACTCTGATATCTGTTTGTGGTAACGTGGGTGCAGAGAGGGGCAGAGCCTGGAGCAGAGAGCTGGAGTGCTGCAAGAGGGGCTTCATCCCCACCTCCTCATCCCCTCCCTGCTCTCTGCATGGCCAGGGCAGGGGGAGAGTGGGCACTGGGGAGAGCAGGAGGAGTCGGGTCAGGGGTCAGATATTTGAGACCATTTTCCCACAGCAGCCCTGTGTGAGTGATCCTTTACTGTGTTTAAAAAAAAAAAAAAAATTAAAAAAAAAAAATTGAAGAGGATTAGAGGGGATTAGCAAGAATATTACCCTCTGGAGTGCAGGCCCAAGGCACTAAGAGAAGAACCTAGCCAGGCAGTAAATGTGCTTTATTTGGCCGGGGCACAACCCCTCCTACATTCCTTCAAGAATCTGAATGGGAAAAGTTAAGTCCTCAAACTGGATTAGTAAATAATCTCATAGTTTGTGGCATCTGCTGAAATAAATCGTCGAGTTAGCTGCATTCTTACACTTTGGGAGACAGTCAAAGGGTTTGCCAGCTACATTGATCAAAGATGGGGATTAACTTTGGCTGTTATTGAATGAGACACTATACTCTAGGAGAGGACAACTCCCAGGTAAATACTAGAGCTGCAAGTGTCATTTTGGTCTTGTAAAAATTACTCATCTGTTTTGAAAAGCTAAGCTCAAATGAATACCTGTCTTTTTTTTTTTTTAATGTACCATAAGAAAACAAAATTGCACGCCCTGTGTTTCTAGGGAAATGGAAAATGATTAATCCCTGTGTTCTTTGACCCTTCTGTGCATCAGATATTCTACTGATGTAGGGAGAAAGCTGAAACTGAAAAAATCTGAAAGGAGAGATTCTTTGCGGTAGTTGAGCAAAACCACTTTACAACAAGATTTCCCTGGGTTTGGTTTATTATTCTTCCTTTGGTTAGCACAATGACACTTTCTGGTTTGCTGCTCATACTTGAGAGCTAACAAGTACTTGACCTCCTACACTGAAACTTCCAGTGATTAAATCATGAGCAAAAAAACCCCGTTGGTTTGTTGTTTTGGTTTGGGTTTTTTAATTCTCTTCAACCTGTAGCTCATGGGGAGCGTACCAGCAACGTTCTGCTTCATGGATATTCCACAAAAATGTGATTTTTATTTTGCCTGACTGAAGGCGTGGTTTTGTGCCCTGATATTTTGTGCTTGAAAGCCCCAGTTCAGGAGTGTTGTGTGTCAGATGTGTGTGTGTCCTGCTGCTTCGCCCTCCCACGTGAGCGCAGGCTGCTGCACTCTGCTGTTTCTTCAACAGGTAGAAGTTGGCCCCTGTGTGATGTGCTCAGTCATGCCTCAAATGATGATTTATGTTTAACAGTTAAAGTTTTTGGAATCCTCTGTAACCAAGTGTGTTTTCCATTTTTACTTTCAGTATTTACTAGAAATGAAAAGCTTAGTGCTTCCTCCAGAGCACATCCTGAAGCGAGGGGACAGTGAGGCAGTAGCCTATGCTTTTTTTCACCTCCAGCATTGGAAGAGGATAGAAGGGGCTCTCAACCTGCTACACTGTACATGGGAGGGCAGTGAGTATCTCTCCTTGTTTTATGTTTTTCCGTGCAGTAGACTAATCTCTCTGCCTTTATTTGCCTCCAACACGATTGGTTCTCTTTGTGAGAAGCTGGTGGCTTGGTTTAGATACAGATCTAACGTCACTCACTCTTTTTTTCAGCATTTAGGATGATCCCATACCCGTTAGAGAAAGGTCATCTTTTCTATCCCTATCCAAGCTGCACAGAAACAGCAGACAGAGAACTGTTGCCAAGTAAGTGGTTTCTAAGCAGTAATGATAATAAAACATAAGCTAAGGACGTGTTCAGTTTGTGGTGTTCTGTATTTACCTTACTGTGAGCTTTTTAGTTCAAGCTTCCTTCGAGGGGGATTCAGCTGTTTGTTGATGTCCCTCCCAGATGATCCTGAGACACTTGATGTGTGTGTGGTAAATGTCAGCCTGGGACTGTAATAACATCAGTCCTTTGGAGATGCAGTCTGTGTGTGGCACGCACAGACTAAGTTTGGTCAACTTGGAGAACAACAAAATCGACCAGTTCTTTAAACTTAGGAAAAAAGCATTAATTTATAATTGGGCTGTTCGTTGTAGGTGTTAATAGAATTCCTTTGGGGGTCAACTTCTACATCACAAAGAAACCCAAGTCCCAAGAGACTGGAAAGGGCTACTGCAAGAGCACCAGCAGACCCACTGAGACCACAGCTGTGGAAAGGAAAACTACACTTAGGTGTTTCTGTTTAAAAGGCTAACGTTCTATTTAAAATGTGTAATTTAAATTTTCCCCCAGACTGCTTTAAATTACTCATTTCTCACTTATGCAGGATATTGCACAAGGAATTCCTTGGTTAGCAACTAACCCTAAATTGTAGACTTTCCAGCATAATTAAACACCAACACATGCAGATATTTCAACACGATCACTCACGCATTCCTGTTATGTTTTAAATATAAAACTACCCATAAATAAAATCATCTTAAAACCACCCATAAATAAAATCATCTTAACACTTTTATTGCAGTACTTCCTCAAGAAATCTTGACACTTAATTCTTTGAAACAGATAAATTAAGAAAAATGTTGACCAATCCATGATTTGAAAATCCATTATTGGTCTGACTCATAACAGTTCTCAAAAGGCTGTGAACTTGTAGAATTATCCTTAGTTGTTGTTATCTATTTTGGATTTGATGTAGGAAAAAACCTAGTGCAAAAAGAATCCTTCTTAATTTATTTTTTTACACTTCTTAACTAAATTGTATTGCTCCATGGTTTAAAGATGGGGTCAGTTTCTCCACAGGGTGAGTGTTCCACAGCAGGCAAAGTGGTTCCTTTGGTTGCCCAGCCAAGAGGAATGTGTTACTACTGTACAGTATCATGGCCTCACAGGGCTGGCTGCATGTCAAGAAGGTGAACTGGTAATCTCTGGGGTAAAGCTAAACATCTCTGATGTCAGTTAGGCATGGAACTCTACATGTTCTGCTTAGTTGTGCCCCAAAATCATACACTTAAAAGCAAAGGAAAGGCCAAGTGTTCTGCCATTAATGCCTTGCAAGAGCACAAGGCACTTCTGCTGGGCTTGCTCTTGGAATGGCAGCTTCCAGGTTCAGAAAGAGGAACTGGGAGGATAAAGTGTCATCTTCCTCCTCAGTCTTCAGTTTAGAGATGATGCAACTGCATTTTCTCTTTTACAGAAAGGCTTGCTTACATCTTGAGGCTTTTGTTAGATTTTAAAACCAGCTTGTTGAGAAGTGTGCAGCTGTTTCATGGTTACTTATGTCTATAGAAACGGGGTTTTTTTCTTCATTTGAAACCCCTTTAAAATCACTGGATAATAGTCAGAGTCATGGGTATTCAGAGCCAGTAAGTAATTGCAAACCACCAGCCAGATCCTCAGCTAGTAGCCAGTAGTAGTGTCTTGAGTGCTGAAAGCCCCATATGCCAGCCCTTAGCCTGTCTAATCACCTTCTTTTGATTTGGTTACTATAGATTGGAAATTGCAAGGAGCTGCTATGTACAGAATTTATAACCTGGTCCCCAGGACTGTTTTCTTTGGGGTCTGCTCTGTCAGCTGCTCTGGAAGAATTTACTGTAGCCTCCCAGCCAGAATCTTTTGAAAAGTATGAAGGAGCCACCTTGTGTGTGTATAGAATGGGAGGGTTGGTTTGTACTTGCTGAGCTGCATAGAGGATGGGGAGATGTGTTGGTCTCTTCAGATAACAGGATTAATGCTTCAGAGAGTTGAAAACTCCTGACTTCTTCACATTGGTCTGGGTGATGGTGACAGCTGGTGAATTTTACAGTTCTTCCCTCTGTCCTGTTAAAAGAGTAGGTACCAAAAACTAAGCCTGGTGAAGTGCTCCAAAAATAAAACCTGTGCAAGTGAAAAAGAAGATTGGGGAGGGAAAGATGTAATGACTGTTAATAATGAAGACAAGTATTCAGTACAACTTCTCCAAAAACTTTTCCTCTATATTGAGTCGTAACATGTGCTGCACACACGTAGTCCTTATGAAAGGCTAGAACTGAGTTACAAGACCTCTCCTCCATTATCAAATTTCAACATTCTTCATTTTTCTCTTTCAGCATTTCACGAAGTCTCCGTTTACCCCCAGAAGGAGCTTCCCTTTTTCATCCATTTCACAGCAGGCCTGTGTTCCTTCTCGGCAATGCTCGCCCTCCTGACGCACCAGTTCCCTGAGCTGATGGTCGTTTTTGCTAAAGCTGTGAGTATTGTCTCTGTCCTGAGGCTCGTGGGATCTTTGGGAGTTTTGAGGTCCATTACTGGGTGGAGAATGTGTTCAGTGACCACGGTTCTGTCATTTCAGTACCAGTTCAGTGATAGAAATTGGACTTGACAAGGGCAATATGTTTCTAGCTAGAGATGTTTCTAATCCGTGTCTGTCTGCTGTTCACATGTCTACCTGTCTGTCTGCTCTTCAGCTGTTTGTTCTCTGGGTGCCAGCTGTGCCCAGCTCCTTTCTGATTCCCTTTGCTCATCTGTCAGTGTGGCTGCTGGCTGTACCCATGTCATCCTTCCCTGGGCTCTGAAGCTGTGCTGTCTCATCTCGGGGTGGGCAGCCTGCTCTCACCACTCCTCACATGAAGCCACATGGTGTATTTGGCCTTTACTGAGCTGTGGATCTCGTGCAGTAGAGTAGAGCAGCAAATAAAGAGCCCTGAACTCTCAGTGAATTGTTTATCCTAGCTTTGCCAGTCAAAATAGAGGGTGAAAGGTGTGGAGCTTTCCTGCTGGTTTAATGCAGCAGGTATTGGAGACCTGGGAGGTAAGACTTTTTTCTTAGGCATACATTGTTCCTAAAAGCATCAGCTTTGCCAGTGCTTGGAGCCTGCAGTGTCCAAGCTGTGCAGGTCTGAGAGTGGGGCCTCATTTCCACGAGTTCTGTTGATCTTTATGTTGGAAAATGTAGTTGGACAAGCCAGTGACAAATTTCAGTGCTGCTCATAATTGGCTGGGTTCACAGTAACTAGGGTCTAACTATCTGCTTGATTAATTCTGTAAGGACTGCATTAGCAAAGTTGTATGATTTCCAAAGAGATACGAGGTCAAATGTTATGCTAACAAAGAATTGCTTGGTGAGGTTCTCTCTGCTGGGTTTCTTGAACCAAAAAAAAAAAAAAGCCTGTATGAGTTAGTTGGCTTTGCATAATGGCATTCTGAACGTCAAGTGCCACGTCCCAATGTGGGGGGAAAAAAGCTCCCAGGGCTTGATTATCTGGCAACGTGTTTATTTCACTTATTTTCTGTGGAAAAGGCTGGGTGGTGTCTGTCCAGCTGCCCGGGTGATGGAGCAGCCTGCCCCTCACCCATCGCTCCGCCGGCCGCCTCGCAGTGCTGGCAAACCCAGGCACGTGGGTTCTTTCCACTGGAAAAAGTGGCAACTGTATGTTGAGATAGACAAGAAGTAAATTCTGTCTTAAATTCCTGAGACTGACAGCTGACAAGGAAATACCTCTGCTAATTCAGATGGGATGAATGTTAACTCCCAGCCATACTCAATGACTAATCGACTTCCTTATTTAATTACTAGGTAATTATACTCTTGATCCCATTCCTAATGCTTTCAGAAAGCATCTTGTTAGAAACAATGATTTCAAGATCAGACTAACACTTCCAATTTTATGGATAGATTCCTTCAGTATTTTAGTGCTGTGATGGCTGCTAACACTTGCTAAAGCATTACCTCTTGTGTTTGGAGCTACGTGGCAGTAGGATCCAGGTGAGTTTTCATACCAAAAATGATCTTTAGTCATCCCCACCTCACCACCTAAGAACACTGTAATAAAACAATTGCTGTTTGCAGTGCTGAGTGTTATTTTGCAGGTAATTCAAAGCTTTCTAAAAGAGGGTTGGGGTGCTTGGGTTTTTTTGCTATTTCATTATTTCAAGTATTTTTTTCATGAAACTGTGTTGAATTTATGAAATATTTTTGAGCTAATAAAGTAGTAGATGGTAGATACCTGCAGTGCTTTGGCCTTAGTGAAAAAGTGATACAAAATACATTGCCAACAAATTGTTGAATTGGGGAATTTCCAGCAAATCCAAACCACGGTTTTAGGAGTGACAGTTGCAAAGCGTTGTGTATATGGAATTTTTCACCATAAATCTCAAAAGCAACTTAAATATGACTACTTAGATTACATTTCACTTGCTGCTTAATCAAACTGTTGTTTCCAGCAGTTGACTGCAGCGAGCTGCCTGCCTCGAAAGGGTTTTAAGAAGTTGAATACCTTTCTATTGACTTGAAAAGTCTGAGTTTACATATTTTCATTTGTTAGTGCTTGAGTTTGTTTCCTCCGTAATAAATCACGGAGTAAACCTTGGCAAATTGCTAAAAATATTCCAAGTGGCCAAAAATCACAATGAAGCATTTACTAGTTCCAATGTATACAGCATATTACACCATCAGCACTGGCTCCGCTGGACCGGGCGGCTCTCCGGGGAGCGGGCGCCGCGGGGATTTTCCCGCTGTCGTGCGCAGGTGGAAGGGTTTGCAGGCACTGCAGCCAACTGTGCCTTGATAATTCTCTCCCAGCTTGGGCTTTTAACCTTTGTTGGCAAAGGGAGGAGCCGGTGCTGGTGAGGATGGTGGGAGAGAGGTACAGCTGGATCGCCAATCGTCGCTCTGCTCTCCGTCGGCAGGCAGCTCTCTTCCTCAAGTAGCTGCTGTCCAGAATTGTCTCAGTAAGTGACAAAAGGAAGGAGCTACATGAAAGGGATGACAGTAATCATCTCTACAGTTCACTGAGCAAGCTGAAAAATACTGTTACATAAAACAGCTTCTGTTGAAACTGCAGACAAAGGGGTGGGATTATTTTTCCGTTCAGGAGGAGGGTTTATTTTTTAATAGTTACATAGGTGGAGAAGTGGGTAGCTGTATATCATCTTGCAGAAGTTATGTGGCACAATTCCTTCTGTAATGCCACATAAAGACACCGAGGACTCTGCCTTCAGGAGACCTAGAGCTGCAGAGACAGCAGCACTGTAAAGTCTCCCCAGAAGCTCCTCAGCACAACCAACAGGCTTAACTTGCAGGCAGATCGATCCCAGCTCCAAACTTTATGCTACTGGAAACAACCAGTGATGGTTAAAGTACTGAAAGAAGATATTGCAGCAGGGTTGCTGCTGAATCCTCCTTGTTCAGGGAGCTGGACCAAATCCTGAGACAGTTGTTCCCAAGCGTTTTGATATGGGTCGCTTGGTTTTTTCACAACAAAAGAAGGAGTCATGGGACTTAAATAAAAATTAGCCAATTTTTAATGATTGCAAGATTAGAAGAAAACATTTCTCATTCTGGCTGTGCTGTAGCTGCCCGTCAGAGCATTCTTTGCCATTTTGCTGATAGCAGCCATCCAGAGACAGAAAATAGGACTAAACAGAGCCCTGTCTGGCAGGTCCTGCTTTCTATGACACTCTGCTTTACTTTCTGAACAAATCCCCCTACCACTTTCCCCAAAGCTCATTAAGTGAGACTGGAGAATTAACTTTTTAGCCAGCTGCTGAACTTTTCATATTTATAAACACTTGAGTCTTTTGCTTATCTAAGAGAAAATGTGTATAGTTTAGAGATGTGCACTTCCCTGCCAATGTGCAATGAGTGGTTCTACACTTCATAGAAAAAAATAGCCTGAAGTTTCCTGTCACAGCTGAGTGTCGATGCCAAGGGCAAAGGTTTCTTGCCTTGCTAATCTACATCTTAACTCATGCACTTAATGTGAAGGTGCCACACGCAAACAGACAGGGAAGAAACTCACTGCGGGGAAAAGCTCCTGCGCTGCTGTGAATGTTATGTTTTAAAAGCTTTTTTAATGTAATATTTGAGATTATGATAGAAGCCAGGAGGGCCAAAGTGAAACCCTCAAAGTAAATGAGTCCTGTCACTGCTGCCTCGTGCAAAGAGGGTTTGTACGAGGATAACACGAGTCCCAGCAGAGCACTTGGGGGATGGGCAGTTGGGGAGCTTGCACCATTTGTTTTAGCCTGGTGTTTACTTCTGGAACTGTTTAGATGGCATCTAGAATATAGGTCTGGTCTAGAAGCATGGGCTGGTGTTGGTGGATGGTCTTTTCAGTTTTCACACTTGAGTTTGGAGTCTATGACCTATAAATAATCCACCTGAATACCCAAGAAATAGGCTCCCTGCTCGCCAGTCTGCTCCGTGCTGGAGGCGGAGGGCTCGGAGCAGCTGGATGAGGTGTGCGCAGGGCATCGAGGAAATGGCCTCAGGGATTTGATAGGAGGAAGAAATTCTTCACTGGGAGAGTGGTTGGGCACTGGAACAGGCTGCCCAGGTTGGTGGTGGAGTCACCATCCCTGGGGGTGTTTAAAAAATGAGTGGATGTAGCACTTGAGGCTGTGGGCTGATGGATGGAGAGATGTCAGGATGAAGGTTGGA
>JANHFY010006079.1:0-40548 GCA_027560095.1 Chloroceryle inda | reverse complement strand
CTACGCTGCTGTCTTTGGCTGCACGTGACTCACTTCAAACAGCCTCACATCTAATAGAAGTAGGAAAGCTGGTTTCTGAATTGCTACCAATTTGTGATTTGACTGGAGTCTTGTAATAGTATTTTACTTAAATACTAGCTTTGTAAACTGTAGAGAAGAACCCCAAAGCTATTACCTCCCTTGGCACTGGGAACACTTCAGCAGAGGTTTCAGTGAAAGCATCAAAATTTTTCATCAGAATTTTCTAAAGGTACATTTCAGTTTTTCAGTGGAAATCCAGATTCCCATATTTTGGCAGTAGAGCTGTATCCGGGACATTTGAACTAACATTAACTATTTAGAAGATCTTTAGTGCCCTTCAGTACTAAAAGGAGGGAATCTCCTTCAAGGAAAGATGCCCCTCAGCAGAGGGCGGGTGATGCTCTAGAGGAGCATCCTCTTGTCTCTCCTCTTGTTGGAGAGTTTTGGGGAGGGGAGGCCCAGCCATTGGAGGGTACATTAACCCAACCACACCGACGGGTCCATGGTGACTCCACAGTCACACCCGCAGAAGGTGTGAAGGTTAAAATAAATAGCTGTTAAACTACAGGCTGTGTAGAGCAATAGGCATTAGTGCTGCTTTTAGTCATCAGTGTATTTCTATTTAGAGATGACTGATACCTTTAAATCTCCAGATTGTTCCTATTAAAGGCATTTCTTTTTTATTTGAGATTTTATGCTATCATGCAGATATGTCCATAAATAAATGTGTGCTTGACTCTGTCTCCAGTTAAGTAGACAGAAATTTGGAACTTACTAAAAAACAACAGTCAGAAATGTTCCCCTGCTTAAATTTCCAAAGTGTTAATATCAAATGACAGTGGTGATATAAATCCGATATGAAATCCCTAAAGAAAATTAAGGCTAAATGTTTTTAGTTTTGGAATAATCCAAGATGGTTTGCTCAGACTGTTATTTTTATTAGAGTTCTACAGGCACAGCAGAGACCTGTGATCCACCACAGAAAGGGTGGTTTAAAAAGCACAAAATCTTTCCACCTACAGCATAAAAGAATAGTAGTAAAGTTGCCAAATCAAAGGCCTTAGTATCAGAGAGCACTGGGATTAAAGTCAACTCTGCCTTAGTCTTTCTATACATGTCTAATATGGCACAGTACTTAATGACATAATCAAACAGTATTTTTCCTGTAGGAAACGATCACACAGTGGATAGACCACATTCACTTCGGGAGCAGCTATTCAGCATTCCATTTTCTCTTTAGTTTTCAATATGTGCCCTAAGGTTTAAACCAAGCTGGGAGGGAGAGGTCTTATAAACTGCAGTCTTGATAACCTGATCTGATCCTGGGTCAGTGGCAGAGCAGTTCTAATCTAACTCGTGCACTGAATCTGCATGTTAACATTTTTCTGGTGATTTTTTTTTTTCCCTCTTTAATTCCCCCCCCAAAAAAAAGAACAGTATCTTCTGATGCAGCAACTGCAAGAGAGAAGAGTGCCTGGAGCAGCCAAGTCTCATTGGGTAAGTACTCCTGTGCTGGGTGTGCCGTTGCCTGGATGCTCGTGGCGAGATCCTGTGTTCCCAGGGTGCAGATGGGTGCTTGCGATAGCTAGCTATGGATGGAATTGTACTAGTGCCCGAGGATCCCAAAGGTGTCCTTTTCACAGCCACTATCCAGACCAAAGCTCTTCCCTGTGCAGGAGATTTCCATCACTGCAGCATCGCTCTGTCAAGACTTGCCTCTGTTCAGCGCTATGGAGCAGTGGCTGAGCTACATGTTACACAACCTACAGCATGAGCTGGAGGTCTATAACACAACCAGAACTGGATCAAGACTTTTGTAATGAGTGGGACCTTAAATGGAGATGTTGTTTGTACTCAACCCTTTGCTGCTAAGAAGCAGAGAACAAATATTTGTACAATCGCCTTCACGAACCCATTTCATGTAAACCTCCTCCTCTGCCTGCAATAAAAAGCTGCCAAAAAGGTTGGCTCTCCCTTAAACTTTGTTGTGGGTGATAAATGTGCCTGCATCTGACAGCAGCCCTGCACTCAGCGCTGAACATGGCACGGCAGGAATGAACCAGCCCTTCTGCTCAGCTTGAAGGGCAAATCCTTAGCTGGTCTTGAGAGCTGTGACTCCAGTACAGCCAGTGTAAGCCTGGGCTGCTCTCTAGACCTTTACTGTGGCTGATTAACTGCACAGCTTTACATCCCAAATCCTGCTTTTCATACTAAAATGTAAAAACACACATCATGCAGTTCAGAGTCTGGTTTGGTCACTATTTACCTGCTACAACTCGGGTTTGATGGAGGGGGGGTGGAGAACAGCACCACGAAGACACAAATTCTGCTCATCACCACTTTGGTCTCAGCACCCAGGAAGGATCAATCAGCCCACGTGGGACTGCACCTCAGTCACCTGCCACTGGTTTTGAAGCTTTTTGGAGATGGGTCCCCAGCAGAATTCCCACTCTGACCCCACCACAAACATTGTGCACCTGGCTGCCAAAAAGAGCTGGTCGCAGTGGTGTGTCTGCGCTGGAGAGAGTTCCTATCTTGGAAAGGAATGAGATGATGCCCATCCTTCCTCCGGCGTTCACACAGAGGAGGCGGCAAAGCTGTTCTGTTTTGTTGTCAAAAAAGGGCAGGCTAGCAGGGGCCGTAGCCTGAGCTAAGCACATGGGAACGCAGGCAGCCACTCTGCATGCCTGCCCTGGGCAGCTCTGCCAGATCACCTCCAGCCCTGACCTCACGTAGCCCCTGTTATTCCAGCTCCAGAGGCCAGCTCTGAGCAACAGCTTTGTCCTCAGTGCAGAATGGTTTGTTTTGACGGCAGGATAATTAATGTGCCTCAGCTCCATAGCTGTAAAGTCCCTGGGGAGACGAGGCGTGTATAATTTTTACTGCTCCGCAGCTAGGTGAGTGTAACACAATATTCCTGCTCAGGGCTGGCCATGCTTAGTACCTGACAGTAAAAACTGCAGCTGTTCCCCTCATTTTGTAGTGACAAAGTTGGTACCTATTAACCATCCCACTTGGAAAAATAATACCCGGCTCCCCAGAGAGGCCACAGTCAGAAACTGTCAGCTATGGCAACTTTTTGACATGATCAAGGAAATTGTAATCACTTTTAAAATTTTCTTGGGCAGCATTGAATGAGTGAGCCCTGTCTCCTGCTGCCCTGCAGGGGAGGTAGTGAAGCTCTTCTTTTTTGTTATTTAAAATGGGCTAAACCCAGCATAGGCTAAAGCCACACTTCACCAAAGAACCCCTTAGCTAATGGCAAGTCCTGCTCTGTGCCAAGCAATCCTGTCCTGGGGCAGCATCACTGCAAGACTTTAGTTGTGATTTAAGGCCTGAGAGAATTTTATATATGCGTATCCATCCCTTCATATAGCAACACCCACATTTACATACAGCTACTCCAGATTTTACCCTGATTTCATGCTTGCTGTCTTTTCCTCCTTGTCTCCCCTTGTAGCTAAACTGCTCAGTCCTGGTTTGGGAGTGCTCAGCACTGGTGCTGGGTAAATGCACTGAAGAAAGGTTTACTGATGGCTCTCCCATATTTCACTATGCTTTAGTTTATGTCTTCTATGGTTTCTTTCTTGTTCACTTCAACACTATTTGTGCAAATAAACTCTGCTAATATAAAGTCATAATGTTTTGTGTATTTGACAGAACACATTACCTTTCCTACAGCTTCTCAGTTATGTATCAACATCTGTTATGTGCTGCACATTGACACAAGAAAAACACAACATTTGCCATTAAAGCCCTTTGCAAACATCATTCTCTTCCAAGCTTTCTGACTTGCTACTAAATAAATATGTATGCAAGATAGTGTATGTGTATTACTACAGAAGACTTATTATTTACACACCATCCAAACCCATACAAGTTCTAATGTACAGTTCACATAGCAAACATTTTCTAAGGCACGGTGCTGCAGTTGCTCTTCTCTACAGCTGTGCTCACACCACCTCCAGGACCAGAAACCCAGAATGCACAGCAGGGACCTAACCTGTGTTCTTCCCATTGAACCTTAAGCATCCAAATGAAGTGACTCATCACCTTCAGCTTTCTCTCAAAAAACCAAAATCCAGCTAAGAGCTGAATTTCCTCTGGAGATACCCATCCCTCTCCCTTGGCTGTGATAGCAGACTGGACTTCTACTCAGGCACTCAGAGAGGTGGAGTGTTTCCATAGCCATGAGTTTGGCCTTCAGATCTGACCGTTCCCATCTCACCCAACAAGAGAGAAAACAAGGAAAACTTTCAATACTCTAAAAGGCAACAAGTTGCCTGGACAGTTTTGGCACTTCTTATTAAAAAACAAACAAACAAACAAACAACCCAACATTCAGCTGAATTTTTTCAACCACTGACAAATATTTTGTTTTCCATTACAATTTCTTTGGCCAGTGGGTACTAAGTCACAAACCATCACTCATACAAAAGCAGCAGTCACCTGGCCCTGAAGCAGAAGTCATGTCCCAGACAGTGCAAGCACTGCAGCAGCAGCCCTAGGTGCTGGTCTCCATCTCCACATCACCTACGTTTCATCCCTGCACGTGGCCCAGGAATGGATCCATGGGGAGGGAAATGAGCAGCTCCAGGTACCCCTCCATCTACCCTTGGGAAAGCCCTGTCCATGAAATCAGCATCTCCTGACCCCATTCTGTTCTTACTGTCATTTCCATTCAGTACATTTTCTTCTGTTTTGCTGGAATGATTGTGTTGTCGGTTCAGACCCATCTCCTGGAAGCCCCAAAAAGAAGTATATATATGGCAAGCATGTGTCTGTTTATATATATCTCTACATGCACAGAGACAGGTGACCCATGGTTTGCCACCTGGCTTTGACTACAGAAGTGATAGAGAGGGAACCAAAGACTGAGGTGACTTACGCCAGCTGAAGATCTGGTCTATATCTTGCAACATACCTCATGTAAAGTAAACATGGCCTTGCATCATAAACCATAATCTGAAGCCAAGAAATAGCTCAGCTGAAGAAGGCACAGACTAAGGAGAGCACAAGTCTGATCAGGTAAGAGAGCTCTCTATCTAAAAACATGTCCTGACATACTCACAAGAGGAGGGTAGGTATTTTTGAAGCTGATTTTTTTTTTTTTTTAACTCCCCAATCCTCTGAGCTCATTAAAAGGAAGACACTCTAATTTTCAGGAGTGGCCAAGAGGGAAAGGTCAAGGAAGGACTACTTTGCAATGTCAATTCTCAAATTGCAGTGAGAACAGCAGCAGAGTTTTCATTAAGCCGTTGTCACAGGAAAGTAGGACTGCTGATACCTTCTGTGCAAAAGGTGGAGAAAGAAAAGACCTGGTGATTTACACAAGTCTGGCTCCTGCAGTGCACAGGTCATCATAGAGGTCTGCTGGAAGTGAGCTCTCCAGTTGACAAAACCAAGGGGCTTGTTACCAGCAGCTGACCCTGGTTGCATTAAGGAGCAGCCAGTGCTGCTCTATCTGCTCTGAAGAGGAGGTTTGGGGGGGGTTATATCCATAGGCTTCCAGTTCTGAAGGTACAAAGCTACTCAGAGAATGAAGTGGTTTGCAAGATAGTAAAGTCTTCAAAAGAAGCAAAGAAGCTTTTTTTCTTGTTGTACCAAACTTTAAATAATGCCAGAACACCCTGAGAAGCCAGTGAAATCCCTGCTGAACAGGACACTGGGTCTGTTAGGGAGGGACTCCCCAGAGCTGTTTCTTGCCACTTTGTATTTCATGGACTGACGTCAGAGGAAGACCATCTGATTAGACAAATTACTTCAGTTCAAACTGAAATAAATATTTGCTTTCATTCATCTCATCTCCACTTGAAAATTGCCATCTGTCCACTCTGAAGCACCCTGATTGATGACTAAGAAAAAACATTGCTCCAGGCCCTCAAAAGGAAAACAAAAGAGTTGTGTCTCCCAGGTGCACATTCTAATGACATGGTTTTAGGGTGTTCAGAACTGTAACTGCCTCTGCTTCTCAGGAAAGCTTTCCTCAAATCCATGGGCTGGGTCTGAGAACGAAGACACTGTCTTTTAACAATTAGCTGGAGCAATTAGTGGTCATGTTGTACAAAAAGCAACAAAGGGAGTGTGAAAACTGACAGCCGGAGAGCAGCTCTACCTGAAACCAAAGGCAGATGGCAGAAACACTCAGGCAGCACGTCTAGCAGCCAAATCATGTCTTGACACAGGCTCTGAAGCCTGTCAGCCAAACAGTAATCGTGGTTGTACCCATGCAAATTTGTACCTTCTCTCCTGCATTGTGCTTGCACTCATGTCACCTCTGGGTATTTCCACTGAAATCCTCTTGAATTACCTTGAGCAACCTCTCACCTGCAGCAGGGAATGGGAGAGCAGAGCGCAGCCCAACAGCTTTGGAGCCAGCCCAGACTGACACCCAAGTCCCAGGCAGCAGAATCTGACCCTTGCAAATCAAAAAACTAGAGCATGAAGAGACCAATAATTTGTAAGGAGACCCAAAGTGCACAGGGTGAGCTGTACCTGTATCCCAGAATGGGTCTTCTGGAAAGATGACACTTAGGACAGTAGTTGCTTTATGTAGAAGACTGTCCAGTCATCTGTCCTATCCCATAAGCTTCCGGGGAAGAGAAAGAGGTGATCCAAGGTGAGGTGAAGAATGACAGTCACGCTGGGTTGAGATCTGTCTTTAATTCAGGATACTGTAATGTAAAATAGAAGCACCTGCCCTCTTTATACAACAGCCTGTAATTATGTGCATAAAGACACAGGTCTCTGTGTGGGGAGGTGTGTGCATTACACAGTAACATGGGTAGAGCAACCAAAGATGATGGTTGCTTTTCTTTCTATATTATCATTCATTAGGAGATATGAATTATGTCTGTTTCTATCTTTTAAATCCACAGCAAAACATTAAACCATTTTCTGACTTGCAGGGGCCTGTGCTGTGCCAGCAGCCAAAGCTCTACCTACAGACCTATTTCTCTGAACTGTGGCAGCCTTGCCCTGCTCCGCTCTTCTTGGGCACTTGATGTCCCTACCCCAGGTTAAAGACATGATCAGGCACACTGCAAGTTTTAAGCCCAAAGTGCCCCTTTGAACTCAGAGCTTATCTGAGACCTTGTTGCCTTCTGGCAGGTTACTCAGAGTTTGAGACAGACGTGATCTGGCTGACAGAGGTTTATCCATTAAGACAGAAAAGCTGGTGCCCTATAGAAGCGAAGTTAATCTGACGAGGTAGCACAACTCAAACAAGAGCTGCAAAATGCTTCTGACCCAAGAGGATGCTTTCCAGCCCTGCGCTGAACAGGATGCAGTGGCAGGAAGGTGCCCCAACACTTGCGGCTTCGCTGCGTGCTGCTCCGACTCCGAGCCGTGCCGCTGGCAGCACCCATCCTGCCTGGCCCTCACTGCCAGCCCACCAAGGGCTGGGTGCTCATCCTGCAGGGTCTGGCCCCTGAGCACCTCCTGAGACCCAGCTTTCTCTACCTGTCTGCATGGGATGGGAAGGACCTGGAGATCAAAGGGTGCCTTCTGCATCGCAGGCGGGTGAGAGTGCTGTTGTACACCTGCCTGGAAAGCAAGTAATAGCAAAAAGCTGGTCCTGGTCCAGCACAGGTAAGAGTAAGACTTTTCTAAGTGTAGAAACAAAGAGAGGTGCTTCACCCTTGTGTGATGAGGGCACAGCCGGGCCTTAAGCCATTTTCCTTCATTCTTTTCACCCAGTAAGTATGCCTTGACTTCTGCTCTAAAAGGATGGGAATGTTCTGACTTCTCTAACATCTATTGCTCCAGGTTACCCTGTGCACTTCCCAGCAGAGAGGGCACAGCAAAACTGCGGTCATAACCCACCTCCTCCCAAGCAGCTGTTAAACAAAACAGGAAATAGTGGCCCTACAGCGTGACCGGGCTTTGAAGCTCTGCCCAGCTTCGGTAACCTTTGGGGGGAAGGTTTAACAAGCACCATTCAGCCCCTCCGGTGCTGGAATCCTTCTTTGCCCTCTTGTTGCAAACACTGCTGCCCACTGCTCTGAGATGCCATGCTCCAGGCTGGGTGATCCTCTCCTCCTCTGCGCACTAACAGAGCAAATAGGCAGCGAAATAAAACCGCACGTTCACCTTAAGGAGATGAAGTAGGCAAACCATTTTCTGTTTGCAAAAGGGGAAGAGCCATGAGTCCATCTGCACAACCGTTTCCCATTAACCAGCCCATGACAGTGTCTTACAGCCTCCTATTGGCCGTTTAACTGTCACCTCAAGAAGCAGATGAACTTTTTTAACACTGAGAACGCAAAATCACAACAGGGGAGAACTCCTGGGGTCTGCCACACTGCAAAGCTCACAAAAAGGTAGTTAGAGAGAAAGAAAAAGGGTCCTTTGTCCCTTCGACTCTATCGAGGTAATAACAGGAGAGCAGCACATGTCTTCCCAGGCCAAGGAACCCTGCCAAGACAGTTGCAAAAACACACAGACGTGACAACAATGAGCTGCATCTTCTCCAGTTATGACTTAAAGCTCCCATTTGTCCAAACAGTTCTCTAAGCTCTACCACAACAAATTGGTAAAAACCTCTTTCTTCCCAAGGAACCCTTAAACACCAGCATGTTTTGTAAATATGTGTCCCGAGGATGTGATGTTAACATCTCTCAATTATTTTTTCCATGCCAGAATGAGTTAATGTAGGAGCCTCTGTCCTGGCTTTGAATTTCCTGGCTTTCCCCTGTCTGCGTCACAACATAATTCTTTCCAGCCAGCCTTTTCCTCAGATGTTCAGAGCTAGCATTGGGATCCTTGCCAGCTCTCCTTCCCAAAACAAACACGGAGCCTCCTGATGCCAAAGATTTGCCTTCTATTCAATACCCCAGGGACAAAACACTTGGCTTTACAAGTGCTGCCCTGATTTTCAATTCTGCAGATGTATATAAATAAATATGCAGCTTTACAGAGCCTTGCCTGCACTAGAACAGACTTGATGGCATGTCCTTACAAGATGTCTCTCCATCAACTGTAAATAGAGCTTCAATTAATTAAGGGGGTTATTTGCCAGGTTAGTACATGTAGTTTCAGCAAGTAGAATAAGGCTTATTGTCAAATTACTTTTTCCTGGAGTAATCATGTCTGCATTGGAGTTTTTGCTAGTAAAAAAATCAACATCCATCTATTATTAACCCACCCTGGTTCCAGTGTAAACCTGTTCTAAAACTAATGCCCTGAAAAATGATAAACCACTATTCCCAACTCAGTGAAAAGCTATTCTTTCCCTTTAGTGTCCCTGGTTTACACCTTATTTGCCATTGTAACCTTTGCCTGGAGGACTGGAAATTGCAGAGCTGTTGGGGTCTGATGACAAATGATCGAATAAAAACATTGCCACAAGTCCTGTAGATACCAAACCACATCCCTGTGCTGCTCCAAGTGGGGAACTAACTGGAATTCAGACAGATCCTTTCTCTCTGCTAAGCAACATGTCCTTTGGGCTTGGGACAGGTGAAGTGCGTGTCCTCTAGCAAGCAGAGGTTCCTCTGGAAGGAAAACAAGTAGGTTTCCTGTTTTTGAGGAAACAACTATGTGGCTTATATCAAGCCTGTGCTTAATATGCTTCTGAGAGGGGAACAACATGCAGAGAATAGGAAAGAAATCACCTGTAATAATCACTATTAATTCAGTGCCATCAAGTATTTTTTTTTTTAGATTTGATTTATGAATGTCCAGTTCCCAGCAATAAATTTCACATCAATCCCCCAGAACTTTGGGGGCTCTGCTGTGTCATTTGACAAAAGCACAGATGGAAGCATGTGCCAAATTCCTACCTCTCCTACTCTTTCTGGAAAGGTTTAAACCTAGAATTGGCCTGAATTTGAACACTTCTTTTATTTAAAACAAGTATTTTGGCTAAAAAAAATGGTACCTAATGAACCTATACAAAAATATTGATGACTTGGGCAATATCATTAATACAAACACAGGTGGAAGCCAAGCCTATATTCTTTGCTCACGCTGAAGTCAATAGCATTAAGTTCAATAATTGTATAGGGTAATGAAAGGCTATACTATGGGTTCAATAAGCTTCTGTATTGAAGGAGTGTGAAACGTGGGTGCTTAAACAATATGACCAAGTTTCCTATGTGCTCAGGAAGAGATGCAAATATATAATCATTCATAATTAACAATACCTCTGTAGCACCTCCTGCAAAAGGATCTTGTGTTCCTTCATAAATATTAATTAAATCAACTCAACACCCCAGTTGCATAACAATTATTAGTGCCATTAACAGATGGAGAAACTAGGGCACATTTCCATTGCCCACACAGAGCATCTGCTGCAGATCTGGGAAGAGACTGACCCAGCCACAGCCTGAGTTGAGTGATCAGATGCTGGATTCAGATGGCTCATAACAAGTATCTGCCTCCAAAAATGGCACCACGATTTTCACGTTAGAGTGGAAATGCCTCTTTGAAAGGGTACTGTCAACAGTGTCATTATTAGAGGGAAACTGAGCGGTAGCATCTCCAAGGAAACCAGCACACGTGAGAAGGAGGGAGCAAAGACACAAAGCCAGAAGTTGAAACAGAAGCTAGAGATGGCAGCCATTCTGATTTTCCCATTTTTTATAACTTTGGTATGATTTTCTCTTGCTAAGTTAGATAGTTTTCTGCTGTGAATTTCAGAGCAATTTATTTATTTACAATTAATTTCTATCACTCAAGCATGAAGGACCTCAAAGTCCTGACAGCTGCCCCAGGAGCCCACCTGCTTTCCTCCTGGGCAGCAACAACCACCAGCAGACTCCAGCATACATCCCCTGCATCCTTCACACCTCTTTCACTACATCTCCAGCTGTCATTTCACCCACCACTGAAGTGCAGCTATTTCAGGTGCAGGCTGCCAGAGTTCCTTAGGGACAAGAGCAGTACACATGCATTTGCTTTCAACACCCAGACCCTATGTGACGGGACAGATTCAGCACAGAGAGTGAGAGTCACAAAGTCATTTGGACAGGAGCAGGACCAGGAGATACAGGTCAAACTTTTGCCTTATAAAAACTACAAAACTAGCTTGAGAGATTTGGGGTTGTACTATTTAATCCCTCTAAAAGCAGGCATGTTGGGCTGCAGGGTTCCCCTAAGCACAAAGTAATGTTGGCTCATCACTTTAAGAACAGTATTTCCAATTAAATGCCCAGTATCAATTCTTACTTCTTGGCATTCCCCCCAAAGCACCAACATTACACAAGCTGAAGAGCTGATAACGCAAGATGATGTGGTTCTAGACAGTAAAAACTATGCTTAAGCTCTTCTTACAGCCAAGAGGTTTGGCTTGGACACGTTACTGTACTTCTATACTTAGCACTATTAGAGGATGAGCATTTGCACCATAAGAACAATGTGGTGATAAAAAAAAAAAAAAAGATGATGATTTATCCCTGTTCAAATACAAATAAAATAAAATAAAAAAAATCATGGCATGGGAAGGAATCTCCCTTGTGAATATGGTTTAGTCTGGCTGGACTAATCTTCTACTCATATGTAGTAATGTATTGGGGATTTAAAAGAAACCCAGCATCTGAAGGCTTAGACAGTACATTTACAGTGGAACAGGCTCACATGAAAGATGTATTTTCATTGCATGAAATGTGATGTTTGACTCAAAGTAATGTTGGAGGAATCTAGAAATCTGCTGGTTTGGTGTCTGTCCATCTCCCCCCCCCCATTGTTTCTCTGAAACCCTTTAATAAAGGCTTTACAGAAGCAGTAATATGTAACTTTAAAAGGCCACTAAAGCCAATTGAAAGCGAGCCAGTGCAGCCTGGATTCCTGCTTCTTGCAGAACAGCAATAAATCCTCCCACCACCTCTGAGTTCCCTTCAAACCACAGAGCTGCAGACTGTCCAACCACCACAGTGACCATCGCTCACCCAAAATAAAGGTCTTAAGGATCTGTGTCCATGGTTTCTCTAGACTTGCTGTGGCTTGTTCATCAGCTTCTCTTCACCACCCACTCCAAACATTTTTTTCTTGGAGTATATGTTGTTTTCTTCAAAACTACTAGAGTTGGTTCACAGAGTGAAATTCAAGTGCAGACCCTGCATGCCAGTTTTGTAGTAACTCCCTACTGCACAAATGTCTAAGAAGAGAGAGAAATCTCAGTACAGAGGGCAAAAGGACAGAGAAAATTAATGTGGAGCAGATACACATGGAGTGAAGCACAGCAGGAACATGAGCTGCCCAATGATGCCCCTCAAGCCAAGGGCAGAACTGGGAACAGAGCACATTTCTGAAATCTTTGTCTATCCATCCAATGCTCTCCAACTCATAGTGCTTCTGAATAAATGTTAACACAAATTTTACCAACAACATTTTATTCATTTGCACCTAATTCAAAACAATATTCCTGTGCTAGATATCCAGGCCTTAAAATGCAACCTAATCCTCTAGGCAAGACCTACACCTATGTAGGCAAAGTTAAGATGAAGCAAGGCACAAAACCATCATCAGCTGAAGAATGATGAAGCACCAGATACCAAGTATGCGCAAAGAGCAGCATGGTGAGCACTGGTTCACTGCAGCTGTAGATCCCCACAGCATCCTCCTGGTGCTCAGCCAGTGCTGCCAGCTGTGGACCAGACCTTGCGAGATGTTGCAGGTATCTCAGAGGGTTATCTCAGTATCTGCAGAAGTCCCCAGGATGGCAGTCAGAAAAGCCTGGTTTCAGGGTGCTTTTTATACCACGTGAATTCCAATAAGGGATATGCATTTTACACACCACCATTTAGGGAAAATAGCTGCGCTGCTATGAGAGTATTTGTGCCCATTTTCTCGCAGTGATGCAAAGGACATGGCTGAGAACTGCAAGCACTCCAGGGAATGCAGCTTCAAGGGCTATTTCCTGCAAGCCTGGCCTGATAAAAGGCCTTTTGCATGCATTAATCCAGCCACAGTCATTAAGTAAAGTGTGGTAGCTGAGACCTCCACAAAGCAGTAATTGCACTCGCAGTGACTCGATTACTTGCAATTCTCTGTACATACCCAAGGGTGCTCTCACTGCCTTAATACACCAGTATTGTTCTAGTAGAGACAAAACTAAGAAGCCCGTATTATTCCCACTGGGAAGGAAAAGTCCTGATGCACTTTAGTCTTTCATTTTCTGGAAGATGATTTTACCCACTGTTTAGAAACACTATCGGGAAGAGAGTGTCATTCACTGCTTTTTTTTTTGTCATTCACTGCTTTTACCTCCACGTTTTCAGGCAGAGTCCACCAGCTCTATCACAACTGATAAATTTCCTTATGAGTAAACACCGTGCTCCTAGAAGCTGCTCCCCTACTGCCTGAAGCCTCCCTCGGCAGTGCCTGCAGCACTGCAGCCCAACTTCCTAAAGCTTAAGCAAGAAAACCACAACAAAATCAACCGCTTTGTGATTGAGTTTGAAAGAGCCAAGAGTTGGTGTACACAGCAGGTTTGCTGTTAGAGAAAACTCTGTATCTGGAGAATTTCAGCTATATAAAGTATTTATTAACTCAGCCTTGCAAGTCTCTATCTCTGTAAGTATTACATACATAAACACTGGGTCAAAGATAGAGCAGACATATCATGGCATTGGTGCGTTATTTGCATAACCTTAGTCAAAAAACCACAGTGCTTTTCTGCTGGCATTGTGGCATTTTATGACATCTCACCATCAAGAAAGAAAACAGCTGTGCCACACACTGTAGTATTTTGGGCTCTTTTTATTTCCCCTCCCGCCCTGGTCTTGTGACCAAAGATGATTATTTCTGTCCTCTAACACCAGGGATCCCTTATCACCGAGAAGGCTCCTAGCACATTAGATGATGTATGAACACACAAAAGCTTTAAAGCTTTTACAACTGGAGATAAGGCAGAGAGGAGAGCTCAAGGAAAGGTAACAGTGCCCTGCGTAGGTGACAGCGGCCATAAGATACCAGCAGCTTAGTCACTGCCAAGTGTTTGCCACAGCAGCTACAGTTTGCAGTGAACTAACTGCCCTTTTTCAGTGTTAAATAATCAAAACAAGACATTCAACCTAATTACTTCAGTGTGATATGTGGCAGAGGATCATCCCACCAACTTCTGATTTATTACCAGTTGCATCACATCAAGAGTTTTACTCAATCCTGCAGCTCTCATGAGCCTTCCTTTCAATTCTGGCTTCCTTCCAAACCTGGTTGTATCAGTAACCTGCAGAGGTGCAAAGGACAGCTTGAAAACAAAACCTGGCTTCACCCTCAAGAATTTAGAAACCAAAAGAAAACCAGCAAACCGTTCTGGCTGTTATTCTGGGGTTTTCGTAAATACAGATAAATAAAAGGATACTCCATATCTCAAGATGTCTTTGCCAGTGCCAGGATGTTCTGCTGGCTGATGCATAAATCAGCACTCCCGGGGATGTAGCACAGGCAGCCAGTTACTGCCCAGCTGGAATGCAAACCATACAATCCAGCCGACAGCTTTGCTCATTTGTGGTTCAAATTTGCTGCAGTTATTTCTGGAAGTATTTAAAATGCCTGTCCTGAAGGCACTAGGACCACTGCATCCAGTGAGTCATCTGCGACACCTGACATAGGCAGTAAATCTCACTGTGTTTACTAAACCTTTCTATAGGACTCTGTGGGTACTTTGCATTAAGATGGTGTAAAATAGCATATGGGACACACATCTGCAATAGTGTGGGTCCAGTGCTATTTTTCCCTGAGTAACCAGTTAAAATCCACCAGCTGAAGAGTATAATACACAACAACTCAAGCACTATCTAGAGGGACACGATAACCTGGTGTCAAGCATCCCATCTTAGCATTTCAGAAAACAAAGTTCATTTTTTTTTGCTTGATCATGGACACGTTTGGGTAGAACAAACTGACCTAAGCCACAGATAGCCAAAATAGTTTTAAAAACTGGTTTAGCCACTGGTAACAAAGTATTGCTGCCAGCATGTAATGTAGCAGGGACCAACACGGGCAGTGTCTCCCCAGCTTCTTGGGTGGGTTTTGTAGCCCAGGCTGATGAAGACAGAGGAGGTCCTGAGCTGGCTGTGCTTGGGAACAGCCACACGACACTGCAGCCACAGCCTCTTGTATCTGTCCTTTTGTGCTTCACCCACGGGACAAAGAAAACATTTCCTTTCAAGAGATGTGAATTGAAGTCAATCAAGTACAGAGAGGGAGAAAATTAGCAAGGTGCAGAAGAACCTCATTAGCCAAAAAGGCCTTAAGCTTATAGCATGCAAATTAAGGGAAGAATAATAGGTGCTGATGCAGGTATCATTAGATTTACTGGAGTTGCAGTAACAGCCTTCCTGTGGCCCAGCTGGAACACGGCACAGCTGAAGGAAGGCTTGGGGGTGAGAGGCAGGGTCAGACATGTGGAGATGCACTTTGAAAGCCAGCACATAGGTCACATAGCTGCAGAGGGTCAGAAATTCCTATTTCAGTGGGGCGGTTGGTGGTGATGACTCACACCTATCACATCACTGGTAAATTTACACCGGTTCATGCTTTCCCTTGGGCAGGAGGCATTGTACCCAGCTTTTCCAGGAAGCATATTGTATCCTGTCAGGGGATTTGTGCAGGGCAAGGGGTCCTTTGGCCCGTAAGAGCAGAGCTCATGTTCTACCTAGGGAAAATAAGTGCCAAGAGAGTCTTGGCACTGCCCTCTGGGGAGCTTACAGACAACATGGAAAGTATTAAATTCTGATAGGAGCAGCAGCTGACTTCTATTGGAAAGGCACTATTCTCCATCTTCTTAAAATCCTTAGTGTTTCTTTTCTGACTGGAGAGATAAACAGCCTATCAAGGTCATTTGCACTCTGCTCAGGCTAAGGAAGATGCACTGAGGCTGCAGGGCAGTACAGCTCAGCCTCTCAGGGGTGGGGTGTGTTGAACAACACCGTGTTCCTGCATTAAAAACAGTACCAAGCACGACTCGAGATTAAACCAAGGCCCTTCTTCAGTGCCTGAGTGGATAACAGCGTCACTGCATCCAACTGCCAGTGGGCTGCAAGGCAGCAACAACGTAAATGGAAATTAGTCTCTTTGTGGATGGCAAGCAGGACTGAAAGCCTGTATCAGAGCAGAACACAGCTGAACACAAAACGCCCCCCTTGGCAATGGCACCGTATCAAATAAATTGGCATCTCAACTTACCTAGTGAATGCGTTATCCTTCTGCAAGCGGAGCGTAAACATAGCAGAGGAGGCAAACAGATCGTCAGGAACCAGAGCTCCGAGGCAGGGTCCCCTTACACAACAGTAGTCCTTTTCCCTGGCAGGTCGGAGGAGTTTTCATAGGCAGACACAAGTCCCTTTGCCCAGCGGGTGCCAGGGGATCCCTGCTGCATCACCACCAGCCGGATTGGAGGCTGGGTGTCTGCAGGGACCTCAGGAGCATATTCCTTGCTGGGATCCTTCCCCCTGCAGTCATAGAGCACGCAGGAGATCAGGAAAACCAGAAGCAAAATAACATAACTAGCTACCAGAATGATGAGATTCAAGGTAACAGGGTCAATCTCCAAATAAAACTCCATTTGGTCCCATACTACTGAGCACAAACCCAGAGAATGAAGTTTCATATGTACAAGTGAGCGACGGCTGACTGATCAGAATAGATGTATTGGCTTTGTGGTAAAAATACATTAATCCTCAGGTCTTCTGCAGCAATGGATTTATCTGAACTGGATGATTAAAGCAGCTCAGTTTAATAACTTAAGCTCCTTCTTTTAATGCCACATTGCCTACAGTGGCAGAAGCTAAATCTGAATGCTATATTGGCAGGAAAACATCCTCCTCGCGCAGGGACTCTCTCTTTCCTTGATGGGCACGTACCAAACTGGCTTTCCTCTACAGGCATTTTGCAGAACATCCCTTCTACAAGTGGGTATGGGCTAATGGGCTGAAGAAAACTGAGCTGTGTAATTAGTAAATGAATACAGAAATATATTAGGGAGAAAGTAATTTGCAAGGTAACTTTTCTCAAAATTTAATGAGCCTGGTTCTGCTTTCAACTAAGACCTTTTTGCCCTGTGCTAGTGCTACAGCAGGGCTTTTAAAATGAATTAAATACTTTTATTAGCCAATTCTATACTGGGATTACTGGGACACATCACACCACTATCACACACTGCCCAGACAGTCCTTGCACAAGCTCAGCTGTAGGATCCTGATTCTCATGAGCTGCTCCATCTCCTTTGGAGTCTCACACGTGTGAGAAGGCACGACACAACTGGAGCATTTCTGTAGCCTCGACACCACTAATTTCTTTTTCCTACACAGACCCTCTGCTCACTAAAAATATGAAGTTTGTGTTGTGGCTTTGCCCTGCCTGGCAGCAGTGTTAGGATGCCCAGCCATAAAGCCTGCAAGTGCTTCTTGCATTTTCCAGATCTACATCTGTGAAGCTGATGAGTGAGCGGGGACATAGAGCTGCCACACATCGCCCACACAGCACTTGCTGGTTTCCCCAGAAAACTCTGCTAGAGAGACCACTCCTCCTCCAGAAACCAAAGATGTACCAGTGCACAAGATACCAGGAAGGCAGATGGGAAGGTCAGGAGGTGATGCTGATGAGCACCACAGACGCTACGTCAGCATACTCGCCACTTCCACGCAAAACTCCAAGGTTTTGGTCAGCATTACAGCATAGGAGGGTTTTAGGAAGAGATTAGGCTGCCCCAGCTCTTAGCACTGCCAGAGTGGTGGAAAAGGGCTTTACATGTCAGCAGGAATCCGATCTGGCGCGTCTAAGCTGTAAGAAATATGTCATGGGGCCATCCTGCTGCCGTCGACCTCAACACATGCCACTTGTTTTAAGGCTAATATCGGCTGCATCCCCCACCATCTGCCCTCATGGCTCTTTAGCTGAGAAGTTTGTATCAACAAGTAATCCCAAGAGGCATGCTCAGCAGGGAATCCCACAGCACTGAAGGTGCATATTTGCATGACCCTCATGTTGTGTGTCTTCTGCACACCACGGGCCATTTCTGAAACAGTCCATGCATTTGTCTGTTCAATATAGTTTAGATGAGGCTGAGATTCATCAAGACAGGCTTAAGGCCTTTGATCATGCACTTCCCCTCCAAAGAAATGATGACTGGGGCTGGGATTTGGTTTCAGTGCTTACTGGAAAACTGAAATTCTTCTGGAAACCCCTCCAAAACTCCTCAGAAGCATAAGTGCCTTTGAAGGTCAATAGGGCTTATGGTCTTAAATTTCAATCATGTTGCGCTACAAAAAATTAGTACTAAAGTAGTAAATACTAGATAGTTCACACATTAAGAGCGATGTGAGATTAACTGTTTTAAAATAGTCCCCAGATGGCAGCCTGGATTCTGAAAATACAAAAGAAACTTTATGGGATTTTTCTCCCTTGCATTTATTTAGTACCAGCAAGCTTGCCAAAACTGAATTGTCTCCTCTAAAGTCCTCCACACTGATAGCTTGGTTTCAGATTTCTAATATTGCAGCTGGGAGATACATGACATTAAGTGTTTAATTTAGATAGGCATCATGCCAGCTTTTAGGGGGACTTTTGAAAATGTAAAATCCAGTCCTAGATTACTGCACTACCTTCTCTTGGAGAGAGAAAAGCCTCCATGTTTCTACATCTCTGCAGCTTCTCCAAATATTCTCTTAAGGTCAAAATATATAATATTTTTAAAACACCTCCTGAAGGCTGTACCCAGGGCCTGGTTTGCACAAGATCTTGCATTACACTTTTGCTGTATTCCCAGGATCCTTGTCACTGAGCCAGAGCACAGACAGCAGCCTGCGTCTGGAGTCAGTGCGCTGAAGAATGGTGTCCATGAGGGGATTTGCCTTTGACACCAATACCTATTCCTCCTCCCAGCTCATATCCAAGGCAGATGTTCACTGTTCGATATTCCTATGCCCCAGGGTCTAAAACTGCCCACCAGCACCCCTGTCCCAGGAGAAGGAGAATCACACCACTGTGGCAACCTCATCTGCACAACACTGAGGCTTTTTATAGTGGAGCCACACTCCAGCAAGCTGGCGCTACTCCCAGGGTCAGTGCCCTGAAGTCCTCCCCTGCCTGACCCTGCTCCCTCCTGCAGCCACAGCTCTGTAGCTGACCATCCTTCACCATCTCAGCCTCCGGATGCTGTTTGTGCCTGAACCCTTTTCTTAAGGCAAGTTGTTCCAATCCCTGTTGGCATCTGTGCTGACGGAGTACTGACAGCTCTACCAGTTCTGCAGAGAGCAGCTGCACATTTCCCCCAAGCAAATGAGTCACAGAAGTTGTAGAGGATTAGGAAAAACCTAAGCAAGTTGTATATGCTTCCCTAGGCAGTGCCAGGAGCCTGACTGATGGTCATAGTTAAGTGCTGCCTTGCGCTTGTGCTGGTTGGCTCCAACAGCAACAGGTGAGACTCCATCTATGGGACCCACTCTCCCCAGATGTCCAAAATTTCTCTCTGCTGTAACTCCTTCAAAGGTCAGACCAGCCCTGCCAGCTGTTCCATAGTGCAGAGACAGTGGGCTGCACAAAACCTCCAATACATCCTCTAAAAGTGGATTAGATGGAATCTGCTCTTTATTTATTACACTATTCCATTATTCAGTGTTTGACAAAAAGCCTGCCCCAAGGGACAGAACTGGAGACCCAAGGCCACCAACACAATTCCACACTCGCTTCCTCATTTCTCCCCGCTCCGTTTTGTTTACCTTGATTTCTAGGCACTTCTGAACAAAAGGCATGTCTTCTGCAAGCACCCAGTTCAGCTGGGATGAGACATGAGGGAACATATGTACATATTGTTAATAATTTTTGCTTGAAGCCATTGTACTGTGAATTTCACAGTACAGAAGTTCAGAGGTTATTGAAAACAGCAAAGAATTCTATCTTCTGAGGAAAAAAAGCCCACCAGATTTTTAAAAAGCAATTATTGGAAAGATGTTCCAGTGAGAGAGAGCTACAAGTGCTTTGTTTTGAGAACAACTACAGCACAAGGGGCAAAGGGATTACAGGCAGTGGCTGAAGAAAAAAAAAAAAGTCAATCTGTGGGAAGCTACAGCAGCATCTAATCTAACACAGCAGTTAAATAATAGGTCCCTGTTGTGATGGCTCTTTTTGACTGTAGCAGGTTTGGGCTGATCACAAGAGCATTTGGCTGGCAGATCCAAGACACAGCAGCTCAAAAGTGCGACCCATCAAGAGGGCAGCAGAATATCCCAAAGGGACCAGGCACTGCTGGATGCAGCCATATGGAATTAAAAAGCAGTTTCCAGTTCTGGTGCTTCCCAGATGAAGCCTGAGTAGCTGGAGTGCTGGCAGAGCCTTGTGTGCTGCAGAAACTGCTGCTCAACACGCCTGGCATGGCTGACCCGATTCCAGCCGCTGCAGCTCGGAGCTGTGACCCAGCGAGGTG
The DNA here is from genome assembly GCA_027560095.1 of Chloroceryle inda. Taxonomy (NCBI): domain Eukaryota; kingdom Metazoa; phylum Chordata; class Aves; order Coraciiformes; family Cerylidae; genus Chloroceryle; species Chloroceryle inda. The sequence goes on along the minus strand of JANHFY010006079.1, from coordinate 20,159 downwards.
GCTGCCACTGCCAGGCTTGATTGGCTTAACTGTGGTGTCATCGCTAAACATAGCCCCTAGGAAATAAATCTCTTCAATCCTGGTGCAGTGTGAAAGAGGGGAATATGGATGACAGCAATCCCAGCATATTTCAAATGTAATAATGAATGAACTGAGACAGGGTGTCTATCAGAAAGGACAGACCTACCTCCTGGGTAACACCCTGTCCTGCCTCGTCTCTGCGGCTCAGGACCGCAAACGCAGATGCTTTCAGGCTGCAGGCAGCTGCCCAACTCCCTCACCTTCCTCACACAAGAGGTTATAATTTATGAGAGAAACTGCAGAGATTTAAGGGCAGCAGGGAGAAATCTGACAACGATCAGGAACCAAACCACTTTTACTCCCATACCTACCACCCAAGTCTCAAGTAAATCCAACAACAGCAGATTTGTTACACACATCACGTGTAGACACCAGCAGCAGAAACTGAGCTCCTTCTTGGGGACACCTCTGGGGTGCTTGGTGTGTGTAAGAGACCACACACAAACATGTGCTTCACCTATGTCTTTTGGGATCTCCCCTTCCTCTAGCATAAGCTCTGCCAGGGTGTAGGAGGGCTTGGGCCCCCTCCCTGTGCTACAAGGAGCTGCTCACCCAGATCTTCCCTCTTTCCTGTTTATTTCTATAGCGCAAGACACAATTTAAGATGTTTTGAGCACTTTGGCGAAAGGAGGCTGGAGCTGGTTAGCAGCACTGAAAGTACCCAGAGGGAAGGCGCAGAGAGGAGCCCAGCAGCACAGGAGGGCAACGCGGCAGCACCGCACACCCGAACTCACAGCAGCCAAAGCACGGCGGGATGTGCGGAATGCGGAACATCAGGACTCTGCAGGACCCTGTTTCCCTGCAGGCCTCTCAGCTCTGCTTTTGCCAGATGATCGCCACAGCCTCACTCGTGCCCGGCTCAGGCTGGCCACATGTAGGTGCTGTTGCTTTCCTTATGACAGCTTCCAAAAGCCAGGGAGCAGCGACGAGATGCTGGGCTCCGGCTGCCGCAGCTCCCGAGCCCAGGAGGTGGCATTGCGAGATCACGGGCTGTGCCCAGGACGCCCACACTTTAAGCAAGTTCCTCTGTGCAAGATATTGCACTGCTTACTAGGGGTTTTAGTTTAAGATCTTTTAGTTAACTGCATCTCTCTTCAGATGCTGAGGAAGGAAAGGAGTTTGCACTGCTTTTGTTGAGGGTTTACACTATGCTTTCTCTCAAGAAGCATTGGAGTGCAGTGGTTAAACTATTTTCTGCTTCAGAGGTGCATTTGTCATCCAATATATCTTTACAACATTAGAAAATAGCTATTAAAATGCTTCTTTAGAAAAAGGAATATAAATTCAAGAAAGAAGATAGAAAGAAAAAAAACAATGCAAAATAGCCATTATGATCCAGACCTAGTCTACTTTCCCTCCTGGGACCCTAAACTCACACATATAACAGTCAGGGAAATGTCTGAGACTATGAATAGTCCTGCAGAGGCAAAAGAGAGAGCTGGCACTTGAGCTTAAGCATATCCTGTATCTCAATGAAAGAGTTCCAAAACTCAAGACAAAGGTCCTACCATATTAAGCACTGCCCATGACTATTGCCCCTGTACCTTCAGCTCCTCTCCCAGCAGGCCTGACAGCATTGCAAACACATTCCCAAAGACACTCCTCACCTACAGCCTTCTGTACCCTGCAGGCCAACATACCAACTTAAATCCAATTTGCTTTATCTGCAAATCAACCTCCTAGAAAAGCCTCAGCTGGAGAGGAGCTGATCCTCAGTAAAATAAAACTAGTTACCATGAGGTGGCAGATGGTGATCAGCTATTTTTCTGATTGCTTTTTCTTTGTCTTGGGGCTCCAGGTGAGGCCCATCCCTCAAACCCACAGCCCAGCTGAGGTGTATCGAACAGAAATAGGGTGCTGGTGGTTCCTCCTACCTGAGCTCCCTGCTGGAGGGCTCTGCTGGCATCAAGGCTGGCTTAGTTTGGTGCTGCAAGAAGCAAAACACCAAAGCATCTGATTCTGTGCTATGATATTTGCTTTGGACATGGGTTTTGCAAAGAAAAAAATATTTTTCCTATAAAAGAGTGAGCACAAGCTCAGGGTGATGCATGGTAAAGGGACTGAGGGGCTAGGAAGCCCTGTCCTAACCAGTGGGTTCAGGAAATGTGGTGGTCAGCACTCCATGATCTCCAGTAGCATGTAATTCAAGTGATGCTGAACATTCATATAGAATAGTTTAAAATTTAATTGTCTTTTTGTTAACCAGGAAGGCAGATTTGATGTGAAAGTTAAACCCCATGACGTGATTTTAGAATGTGGCCCAAATCTTCATGTGAGATAAGTCTCTGTAACCTTATCAACATAACTGAGCTGTTATCAACAGAGTGTGGGTGTGTATTAGTCAGTGCCATTCTGTAGGGTGAGAACCTATGGAGGATTAATAACTGAAGAAGGGAATGTGCTTAATTTTCATCCCTAGGTAACTTTCCAATGACAGCCAAGGCAGCATGTGAGGATTTTGACATATAACCAGCCAAGAGACACCTTGTTGGTAGTGCTGCACCCATGAGATGAGCAAGCACACAAAACTGCCTCAAACTGTAGCAAATCTAGTTTGATGTGCTGTGTAATACTTAGTTGGTCCACTTGTCCTTGGCTGCTTGAGAAACATAAGCAAATGTGAATGCCTTCTCGTTATTAATGGTGAAATGACATAAAACAAGGGGAAGAAAATGAAGATGTTTGATATTGAATGCAAGTCTGCTGGAGTGGGTCGTGCACAGGTAAAGCAGACTCAAATTTGGTTTCAGTTCTGCTGGAGCTGAGCTGCTCGTTTGGTTTGTCTTCTGTTCTGTAACAAATCTCCTGCCAGGGCTAATAAAGATAATGCAGACATAAAATCAGAGTGATATAGACGTGCTTGCATCAAATTCAGTGAATCTCTTTTTGCTTACCCCAGCTGAGTCAAAATTACACCATGTAAACTATCCCATCCTTTCCACTTTCCTGACTTGGTGCTGCACAAGTAACTTTAGCCAAGTCTTTAAGGATACACTTCCTTTATTCCCCTGGCACTGCAGTACATGCTCATACGTTTTGCTAAGATGGAGTGACTTTAGCCACACACAGACATCAGCTCAGAAGTGTGTTTAGCCAAACTTGGGCTATTAACTACTTTGTGGCTGCCAGAAATACAATTAGGTAGGTAGTAAAGCACTTAATATGAGAAACCACAAAGTGAGAGCTATAGCTTCTTGGTTTAGAGAATTACAGCTTCTTGTTTTATTGCTTATGAAGATTAAGGGCTATGTTCTTTCCTTCCTTATTTCCAGTAAATCAGGATCTTGCTGATCTGGCTGTCTATGACTGGAGCAGCTGGAGCGTGTGAGCAAAAAGCTCTTGGTGCGCCAAATAGCTGGGGATGTGCTGGGGATGTAACCTCTTCACCAGCACAGCTGCAGCACTGAAGAGGAAAATAGGTGCTGGCACCCTTAGGTGACCTCCCAGAAAAGTCAGGTGCTGCAGACACACAGGAGAAATTCCAGCACCCAGGCTGAGAGAGAGAAGGTCGGGAACTGATGGCTCCAATTTTTGGCAGTGCTGCACACCAATTTTTGCCATTGCAGACATTGCTGCTGAGCAGTTCCCCAGTTCTTTTTGGCACAAAATCTGTCTGTCTTTCCTCAGAGTGACATGTGTGTGTTTGCCTCTCTTTCTGTTTGCCTCGAATAAACCTCTGTGGAGTGGGATGTAAGGAATACATCACTATTCCTGGGGCATGTTTGAGAGCTGGTCTCATCATGTTACAAATCTGCAGGCAATAAATCAGTTTTGCTTATGAATTCAATCTGCTTTTTCTTCATTTGCTTTCAAGACTCTGCTACCTTGAGACAACTGGCAACATGTAGCTACTTTTCAAGGAACCAAAGGACTTTTATGAGCTGGGAATATGTAGAGGTTTTTTGCCCAAGTGTGTAGGTTTGCCAGCAGAATAAAATGCAAGAGTCACCACCGTAATGAGCAAGCCACTGCCTGAAAAAAAACAGTGGTCACCAGCTCTACCTCCTGACCACTGCTTTGTTGAATATGATGTTGGGTGAAGAAGACAGAGAGGAGTTCGATGATGAGAAGAGGAAGGGTTCTCTAAAAATAACTTGACAAACTCTGCCTAAGATGGTCTTGCAGATGTCTCTGCTCAATTTAGCTGGGGTGCAACCAGAGAGAGAAACCCCTGAGGTTTCCTGAATCAGCTTGTCTTGTTTGTTTTGATTTTTCCAACTCTGTGCTAGAACCTCTGCAAATCTGTCTCACATCAAGCGTGAAAGCAGAAAATAAAGTGAACTCTGAATTTCACTTTTTTTCAGGGAATACAGGCCTCCCTCCAAAGAGGATACTTGAATACCAGTCAGACACCTGGTGAACAAACCAGCTGTTCACAGCTGTTCTTTCCATCTCTCTTTTTCATTGTTTGTAGAAACAATGAAGTGATCGAGGACCAAGAGGGTTGAACTGATGAAAAAAAGAGACCCAAGTGCCAAGCTCTTTAGTGCTCTTTGTAAAACCCAAATAAATGGAAAAATAAATCAAGATTAGACATCAACAGGAAATTGAAAAGTTACATCAATGGAAGGACAGAAATGTACACGTCAATCATTTGGCTGGAGATGTTGTGGTACAGATTTTTATCACATATAGCCCTCTATTCAAATAATTATGTCCTAGATTTCTTTTGTAAGAGTACAGGGAGTACAATTTTCCCAACAAGTGTCTGGGAACAAATATGAAAAATAGAGCAAGACTGGCTTTGCTGTCCCTGATTTCAAGTTCATAAAGTTTTTAAAGCATCAGTTTAATTCAGAAAAACAGAAAAGGCTTATACCTAATCCTCAGGCAAGGCTGCAGGACGTGTTCAGTGCCTTCAGCTAGGCACGTGCGTATGTGTTTTGCTGAACAGAGATGGACTCCTTGAACTCTGCCATTCCATCTATGTTCAAACCCAACCAGTGTTGTCACCGCTTTTTTCCCTCCTTCACAGCAACCCACGTTTCTTTTAGTTAATTAATTTTCCTGCAGGGAAAAGTTAAATGTGACAGCAGCCCATCACCATCCCAGTGCCCTGAGCTCCCATTCCCATTGCCACACCTCGCGGCTGACGCACAAGGTCAGCCCGGCGCCATCTCCATCACAGGGACGTGGTCCCTTGTCACGGGAACCACGATGCTGCCAGCCGCCCTTGGGCGCAGATAACCGGCCCTTGAGGACAAAGCCTTTGCCTTCCTTTTCAGATGTAAGATATCGGGATACAAACAGTAATAAATAACTGATGTGTCAGTCTGAACCGAATCCTGTTCCCCTGCCTCACCCACTTCCACTTTGTTTACCACCACGCTTGTCTTTTTTCTCTCTCTGCTTCTCCCACACCCACTTTTTGATTCTGTATTCGTTGGACAAAAGTGGAGCTTCAGTCTGCAGCAACGGACTTTTCCTGGGAATTCTTCATCTCTGACGAGGAGGGAACCGCATCCCCAGGCTGTTGGGAGGCTTGGGCCTCATGTATCATCTGTCCAGTCTTGCTCCTGACACTTGGGCTCTCCCTCTCACCTAGACCCAACAAATATACCAGAGTCAGTCTTGCCATGTTGCTCAGGTTTCTTTCTTGGCACCAGGCACAGTTTTCTCCTGCAAATTTAGCCCTAATCTTTTTTGCATTGTTCTCTCCCAGCTGCTATCTTATCATTGCTGCATTGTTCCTTTTTGGCTTCCTCTGCAGTTCCTATCTGTCTTCTGGCTCTTTGTGTATCACTGTAGGCTTAGCTTCAGTCAAGGTTTGATGTCATTCATCGGACATCTTATTCCTAATTCATAATATTCTGGTTTTGCTCTGTTCTTGTCAATGTAACGAAACCTTTCTGAATGAAAACTCAATTGAATTCAAGTTGAATGTGTCCTTCAACTGACCAAAGAGCCTTGAGCTGAAGCAGAACTCAAGATGGTGGGAAGATCACCATGCAAATGTTCACAAGCACAACATGAAATGAGGATGTAATTGCCCTGAGCTTTCCCCAGAGCTGCAGAGCTAAACCCAGCTCCCCAAAACCCCTGTGATGCTCTACAGACCTGTTTGTGTGGATTCCTGCCAAAATGCACCTCTTTTGAAATCAGGCACTGCTTAGAGTTTCACATGGTTTGTTGAAAAATTCTGGTTGAGCTCTGCCCCGATAGTTCAGGTTGCTTTTCCCTAAAAATGGGAATTTTTACATTTTAATTCACTGGTAGGATACAGGTGCCACAAATGAGATCCACTCCAATCTGGAACTCAATTTGCAATGTAGATACAGAAATACATTCTAACTCCACAAAACCACAGCCAGTTGTTTACATCATCCCACAAGTCAATAAACTAGTTCCAAAGGGGGAGCACATATGGGCAGAGCCCCACAGGTGTGTGCATCTTTGTCTCTAGGGTCCCTTGGCTGCTCTGGTTGCAGCCAGAGGCTCATGGCTGGTTTTGCCAGCATTTATTTCTACTTTGCTCCTGTAGAGAATCTTGCATGTAAACACAATAATGTTTCCTATTTCCAAGTGACTGCTGAAGTCTTGGTTTGCCAAATCTTCAAGTGGATCCAGCTTGATACACATGTGAATGAAATTACTTCATGCTTTCAGGCATGTTATTAACTACCTGGTAGCACTTCACTGTACATTGGGTCATTTGGTGAAGACAACTGTTTTGAATTTAATGTAACAAACTTATCTTTTGTTTAATTCTTAGCCGTTCTTGGTCACAATTATCCTCAGATAATCAATAGTCCTTTGGGACAGTGATGTTCTAGTCAAACTGTTAGCTATGTGCCATCTTTGTGAGTCAGTGATGGATTCCAGCAGCTGCCACCCACACAAACCCGATCAATGCAGAGAGGAGACAACCAAACCAAGGTAAACTTTGTGCGATGTAAGATGGTACAGGCCAACCTCCTCTCTGGTGTCACTTCACTGAGCACACTTCAGTTAACTTGAGGGCTATAGCTGGGCAGTGGTGGCTGAACCTCCTGATAGTGAAAACTCTGAACTCCACCAACAGCATCGTCCTGGACTGGGCAGTAAACTCAGTAAACTGAATGCAGCCAAGTGTTGTTTTCATCCTTATTCTGACAGATCAGCTAATCAGAGTGCAAAATAATATTCTTATGTTTGGCAAATCCTTTTGACTTTGAAAGGTTTATTTATTTATTTATTTTTGCTCGAACAATGCGGAGACTCAGTGCTAAACTACACAAAACAAATTAAATATCCAATTTCAAACAGTTTGCTCTGGTCTGGAAGCACTTCAGTTGTTTGCTGTGATTCAAAGGAGAAAAATTATTTCATTTTGAATACTGTAATGCTTTTTAAACAGCACATTGGCTGACCCATCCTGGATCACGACCTCAAGAACTCCACGTAGATGTTTTTGAAAATAAGGTCTGTGCCTGGCCTCATCAAATGGATGCTCAGGCTTCGCAGCTGCGGCAAGGGGAGAGGATCTGCCCCTCAGCCCCTTTACACTGTTTCAAGGAAAACACACAGAGGTCTAGAATGGTCCACACTGGCCTGTTATCCCAACCCCAACTGCATGGCCCTGAACCACAAAGCTGTGGACATGAAGCCCCATAGTAGGCATGGACAGTACTACCAGTGATGAAGGGAATGGCTCCCTTGTGTGAGTGTGTATGTCTGTGAGTGTAAGGATTTAAAGGTCAGATCCATGAGGGAAAAGCACAGAGGATGTGTCTTTTTCACAGATAGAGCATTTCTGCTTTAGAGCTTTCTATATTTCCCACCACTTTCTCAAGATACTCTCTCCTTTCTATTGAGTGCTTGGAGACAAGGTGAGCACAAGACAGCAAGGAAGGAGTACACTGCTCCCGTGTGTGTGGGTTGATCTGTGTGACCTGACCCCAGCTGCAAGGGCAGAGAGTCAGATCAGCTGTGCTGAAGCATTGAATCATTGAATGGTAGGGCTTGGAAGGGAACTCTGGACATCACTGAGTCCAACCCTCCTTGAAGGCCATCACAAGTTCAGGCCACCAGACGAGTCTGTGACACCAGGGTGTGCTGCTTTCCTGGGGCTTTTGTGGCAATACCCTCAGCTGCTGCCATCAGAGTTTGACTGAACAAAGCCATTCTTTGGGGCTGGACTGACATCAAAATGTGGTTTTCAGATCCAAGGCTGAAACCTTGTAAGAGGCCACAAATCCTCATATCTTAAGTGGAAATCAGTAGCCATCCCCCAGTACTTGTTCTTCAGCTTCACAAAGGACAGTTTTAAAGCAGCAGCACATGGCTTCAGGAAAAGTCTTGGGATGTAACAGGAGGTAAATGAGATGCCTGATCCTGCAGAGAAGATATTTCTGCTCAGAGGTGTGTTCAGATTCACAAGACTCAGCACAACGCTCAGGCCCTATGTGGACCACCCAGCTGCAAGGCAAGAAACCCATTTTTCTCATGGTTTCAGTCATGACTTTGCTAGACTGCTGGTTTTACAGCTCTGATGTTTTCCCAGCTGGTTTGTGTGCCTGAGATCAGGTCACTGAAAGCAAAGAGCTTGCTCGGAAGTTAAACAAAATCTCTTTCAAGTTTAAAAAGAAGGAAAATGAAAAAGCCCACCTGCAGGGACCCCTCTTCTTCAAGGAGGAAGAGTTTGCCTTTCTGCAAGAAATCCAAGGTTGAGCAGGCCCATGACTAACACTGCCAAGGTGTGTGCAGTGACTGACATTCAGTTATCTCTTTGAGGTAAGAGAATTTCAAGAAAAGACTTCAGCAACAGAAATATATATGTAGGATTTAAGACAAGGGATCAAAGTCCCTTCTTGCTAGACATGAGAAAAACTAAGGAGGACAGAAGGGACTGGGTAAAAGGATATTGATACTCAAGCTGAAGGATCCACAACACAGCAGCTCGCTTCCTACCACAGCCACAAACTTGATGTGTGATTGGAACACTTAGCTGCTGAGAGAATGAAATCCAAGCCTGGCTGTAGGGTATCAGCAGCTTTTAAATCACCTGAATAACAGAGGGAGAAAGGAGGAAGGAGAAGGGAGAAATCCACCTGTTCCTAGTTCCAGCACAGGCTCTCTTCCCCCATCCTTGTCTTTGTTCAGCAAATACCCTGGGGACCAAAAGGGAAGGAGCTGCTTCTTTCCTAATTTTGTTTTTCTTGGAATATGGGTCAGGTCCCTGTGGGAAGATAGAGACAGGCCCTTGATGCACTGTCCTAAATGAGTTGTCCCACCCCAGACAGCTGCAGATATTTTGGGACACATCAGAAGTAACTGCTCTTATTTTACTCTTCAAGACCAAGGTGCATAACCTGTAGCTGTGAGTAAATCGCAGCCAGCCAACAAAATACACCCAGCCAGCAATGCAACCCCTCCTGCCCTGCTTGAAGGCTGTCAAAAGGCAGACATCTGCCCCAGCACTTCCCAGCTCTGTTGTCCTGAGCATGCTCAGGTCTTGGGAGAGGACCTGCAGGATATGGTCCAAGAGAGGGAGATACATAGCACACCATCCCCAAAGGCAGATGCCTGGTCTAGGGAGGTGCCAGCACGAAGTCCTATCTGACCTTCAGGAGATGCCCCCTACCCTGGTGCTATCACAGTAACTTAAGAAGCTCAACCATGAGCAGTCACAAGTGAAATAGAGCAGCATATCCCAGTGGGATAGCAGTGCAACAGGGAAGAGCTGCTGAGGGAGAAGGTGTCCTGGGGCACATAACAAATGCCTCCAGTTTTACCACTGGTCAGACTTCCATGAACCAGACACCGTAATCAAGTTATTCAATGGCAGCTTTATTTTTTTTTTCTGGAGCACAGAAATCAGGACCCCTACTTGCCTGGCAGGAACAAAACAGGCTTTGAATGAATCAGAACTACTGGAGAAAAACATAAAGCCTTTAATGTTTTACGCAGAAGACCAGCAACCTGAAGTGCTCTGTGAGCACACGGGGGTGTCATACATCAATCCCCTGATACTTGATGTCTTGATTTTTAAACAACTGCAAGAGCAGAAATTTTGTTCCCATGGAAGCTATTTTTTATTACACTCCTAAACCAAATCTTAATTATTCCAAGTGTACTTTGGACTATGGCCAATCTGTGCACGTGTGGTAGGAAGTTGCCTTGCACAACTCCCTGCAAAATGGGGTGACCGATTTCATCTCCACGGGCTCCTGTGGCATCCAAGTCCATGAGAAGCTGAAGGCAGCAACAGCAGCTCAGCTGGCAAGGAGGTGGCAAGTGGCACCCACAGGGGCTAGGGAAGAGGCTGGTGTTAGGGGAACAGGGTGGAAAAGCAACAAGTAGAGTTTAAAAAGAGAGTGAGTTCCTCCAATAGCCTTAATATCACAATCAGGAGAAACTTCCTGGTTTCATATTTTCCATATAAACACTCTCCACTGCATAAAGTTAATGGTTCCCTAACTGCAACGCAGAAGGGCTTGATCAGTTCAATTGACGTCACAGATTGAGGATTTTAATGAAATGTGCTGTGCTTCCCCCATTTATATGTTTGACCCTAACCTTTACCAGATGTTCAATTCATGCTCACTCGCAGACACTCCAGCACTGTGTTTTGGAGGCTCTCGGAAATCTGAAATGCTGAAGTGGAAATTAAAGTCCTCTGACACAAACTCTTTTGTTTGAGCTGCTCCCCACCACAGGCTACAGACTGTGCGGAGGTCTCTGCTCTGCTCACGCAGCAGTGTACTCAGGAGAGATGAGGGAAAAAAAGGGCCCCAAGGGTTTTGTTGTGCACTGCCTGCCTATGTGGGAGCTTAAAGGATCCCTCTGCCACTGAACGGGGCTGAAATCACAGCTGTCCCCTGTACCCCCTCCAAGCAGTGGCCCCGAGGCCAGTGAGCCTGTGTCAGAGGGAGCAGAAAAAGAGGTAGAAACCCAGAATTCAGCATTTGGCTCTGCCACATTTCCTTAGGCAAACGGTTTCTGCTTCTCAGACTTGTTTCCCTGCCATAAAACAGGACAATGTCCCTTTGCCCAGTTACACCCCGGGTTTAAGAGGGGCAGAGCAGGTCTGGGGAGAGGCTGTGTGGCTGGGACTGCAGGTGCTCACCCATGTCTGCAGGGACAGCCTGGGCTCTTCCTTGGGCATAAGCAAATTTAGTATCAGAGGCACCACAGTCCCACCCCCCCCGTGTTGCTCTGGATGCAAATCTGCTCTACGCTGAGACTCCCCTCAGCAGCTACAACTCCAGAGCAGTGTGCCACTGAGCTCTGCAGAAAGTGACACCAGCAGGAAATAAGTCACAATCAGGAAAAAAGCACAATGTCAAAAATGATGCCACCCAAAACTTTCAGGTATATGATGCTCATTTAGAAAGTGTCCTGCCCATTCTTTCTGCAGAGAGAAGATAAAACGACAGAGTGAGAGAGGGTTAAAAGGAGATACATGCTCCTAAATGTCAGCTTTGGTTTTCAGTCACTTCATTTTAGACAAATTGGAAGCTGGACCCAAGCCACCCTTTAGTCCTGGGTTTGGATTAGCAAACTGAAAGTCACTGATGAGGTTTTGCAAAACCAAACCCATATCCTCCTTGGCCTGCTCCTAGCTGAAACTGAGCTAGCCCTGAGCAAAAATCAGCAAATCACTCCTGCAAACATACACACCAAAAATGCTGAACTCAACAACCACAAACTGAGAAAAGGAGCATGTGAAAGCCTGTGTGAGGCATTCATTCCTTTCAATCATGGGAAGATCGAACTTGCAGTCCCAGCACTTTGCAACAGAATAGACAGCATAAAACATTTGGAAATGTTAAAAAATAAAAATTGAGGGGTTTGGTTTTAGTAATTTTTTTGTAATTTCATGCACACATATAAAATATATGTATTCTGTGGCCAAACAGTTTGCATTTGTTCCCAAACAGATGACAGTGGCTGTTAGCATGGCAACCTCAGAGTCGCTCACATTTCAGCTTTACTTTGATCCTGCAAACACAGTTCTGAGTCAAAGGAGGGGCCGAGGTTCTCCTGACCCCAGGACAAAAGCAGTCATCTACAGAGCCAGACCAGCACAGCTGCCCTGCCTCAAGTGCACACCTTGTAACCCAAACCAATATCCATGTCTGGGCAAGTCTGAAGTGTTGGCTGTGTGGTGGAAAGTCACAGTGGTGTCAGCCCCAGCTAACTGCAAAACAATCTCCCTCCTGCATGGCATAGCCAGAGGATGAGGACAAAGGACAAGCTCTCTCCTGCCCACGTGCCACGGAGCAAAGTGTGGAGACGGGATGACTCAGCTGGGCACAGGCAGTGTGTGTCAATGCAGAAACCCAAGCTCTGGCCAGAGGCGGGTTGCCACATGCCAGTTACCACATGCCAGAGGAGATGTAGCAGCACTCTGTGAGCCGTGGGTGAGGGTTTGATGCCAATACAGCACTGCTGATCCATGGCACCACCAGCCTGCGGTTTTCTTCCCAGAAGTTGCACACGGAATGATACAGTGACTCCAACCACGCTGCAGAAAGCCACCGCTCTGCCTGAAGGTTCCTAGCTGAGGCACTCTGGGTTTGCTGCGGGGTGTGCTCTGTGTCCCAGGCCTGCATGGCTGCTGTGGCAATGCCCCCCTTAATCCTGTCTCCTGATCACCGGCCCGTTAACACCACCACACTTCTACTAGCAGGAAATCCTAAATCCAACCATCAAGATGCTGATGTAATTGCAATCTGATAAAACAGCAGGTAGGTCCCTTCTTGGCGTGGAGGTGGGCAGAGGGGCTCCTCTGAGATTCCAGATTCACACTGAATACAATGTGAACGTCAGCCTAAGAGTATTTTACCAGTGGCAACAAGAGGGTTTCAAGCAGAGTAGGAAATAACATCTTCATTTGGACCAGGGCTGCAAACTCGGCCAGGCTGTCTTCCCTGCCATAATTTACACATCCCCACTGACATTCATATTGGAAGTGATTTTTGCAGCCAGCCAGGAGACAACCACACAACCCACACCGGCTCTGGCAGGAGTCACATGCCTCAGTCCCCTACAGTGTGCCTGCCTCTTTGGCAGGAAGAATGCAGAGGGTTGTTTTTCTGGTATCCCTTAAGCCCATTTGGTTTTATTTTCCTTTACTTACTGGCAATAACTTGCTCCATTTTTCTTGCTCACCAAACACTTTTCTCTATATTTTTTTTGTTTGTTTTTTTGTTTGCTCATTTGTTGCAACAGGAGAGATGAAAGACTGTCTGGGATCACCAGATCACACATCAAACACAGGCCGTGTGGCTTCTTTAGAGTCACTTCTTAAAACCCCACTTTCAGCTCCTGATCCCAGCTCACCCTCACAAACAGAACTGTGCTGGAAGAGGTCTGGACCCTGGATCAGCCAGGCTTCCACACCTCCTGCTTTCCTACACACAGCTTTTCCACCAGCCCTTCATCACAGTGAGGGTTAAAGGACTGATGCATCTCACAGATGCTCACTGTGGATTTGTACTCCAAGCACAAGAAGCTAAAAGGGAATTCTGGTGTCTCTTTCTGAGCAAAATCATTGAGGGAAAGGCTCGGTCCCTGAGCAGATCCTCTTAAAAAGTTTAGATGTGGCATGGTCTGACACACTGGGCTGGAGAAAAGAGTTCAGATATCACCTAATGTGTACTGTTTGGAGACCAGCTAGCTTTTCCTAGTTTATGCACTTTTTTCCCAAGATTAAAAAAAGCACTAAAAGCAATAACATGTAATACTAAAAGTGTCAAAATCAGAGATGTGCTGATCCAAGTACAGCTCCTCTTGCAGGAGTCATCTCCCTGGATGGCTTAACTCAACTGCAAAAGGAAATGGCCTCAAGTGAAGGAAAGTGGAGCCAACAAAGCAGAGAGCTGAATAATTATCTTTTTTCTGTTTTCACAACCAGGCACAGAGGACTGACAGCCTGGATTTATGGCTGGTTTACAGCCTTTGCTGCCTCCTAGCAGCTGTTGTGCAAAATAAGCCACCACCCAAACCAAAATTACCTAGTCAAGAACACTCCACTTGAGAGGAATAAGTGAAGGCATTTATTAATGAAACTAATAATCCATAGTAAAATATCAAAGAGGAAAATGTATTTATCATCTTCTAGCTGAGATGTGTAACTGCCTCTTTCTTGTAGCCATGAATGCATGCACACTCAGGAGAAACACATGGCAGCCCCAGTGCTTGTCCAGGGCACAGACTTTTGCTAAAGGCTTTATCCAGCTCTCCCACTCCAGTTGAGGTTGAACCAGAGGAAGAAACTAAGAAAAATGTGGAGGAACTGAGTTACCAAAACTCAGAGAAGAGTGGAAGCCACAGAAGTCAATCTGGCCTTTCTTGCCAGGTTACAGTATTGGATGCACCACTCAATAAGGTCTAACTGGGCTTCCGCACAAGATGTGGAAGCTCCCTGTCTTACAAGGGAAGGGAAAGAAGAAACAGGATTTGAAGATGCCTGTTGTACTGAATGTGCCGAAATCACTGTTGACTTTAGGCCAGGGAAGAATGATCTGCTGTGTTCCCTGGTTGTCTTGGCTCCCACTCATAAAGGCACTTATAAAACTGTCCAGCTTCAAGTATGTGCTTAAGTGCTTTGCTGAATTAGTCAATTAGCATACTTACTTGCCTGCAACCTTTGCAAAAGTCAGCTGAAAGAACTGGGATTTTCATGAATGCTTTCGCTGGCCTCTGGAGCAGACCACAGGGACCAAGTTCTTTCCCTGATCATACCTCTATAGCCTGTGGCAGTCCTGCCTGCAGAGCTGCTGTGCGAGGAAAAGCTGAGCTTGGCTGCTTGTCTTTGGTCATCTCTAAGCTGTATTGAGACAATTTTTGTGACCAGTGACATTTTCAACACTCAGTGCCCTTTGGAAAGTCCTGTCTGCATGAAGCAGAGCTCAGTGTGTCCTGCCAGAGATGGGTTTAAATACTTACGTTTGGAGTTTGCTTTTCCTGCTAATTGAGGCTCTGAACTCCAGTGATTCTTTTCCTTTGATTTAATTAAGGGGAACCGTTTCCAAGAAATCATACGTATAGCTCACATCAAAGATTTCAAGAGCAGTGATGCACCCCAAGATGCAGTGGATGTGATTCATGGTGACTCATGAGCTGTGTCCAGCTGCCAAATGAGTCAGCGTTTTCAGCAACCTCATCGTAATCCACCCGCCAGAATTAAGGACATGTGGTACCGTGTCCATGCTGGGTAGAAGGAGATGAGCCCCAGACCTCCTGTTGTTCCTCAAACCACACAGCAATGGCCCATCCATATCCCCAGGATGGTGTCCTGTGAGACTTGCAGCTCTGCACCATCATGGGCAAACTCCCCAGCAGGCAGTTTACAATCTTGCCTTGCTCATGTCTCTAGTTTGCTCGTGGAAGTAAATAGCAAAACAAGAGCTGAATTTCTGGTGAGTACCAAGCCTGGGCGCAGAAGACCTCAAGTCTTCTCAGCTCATTAAAAGCCAGACTTGAGCCAATTCCAGAGCACCTTGTAGCCAAATGAAGTGCTGAAACAAGTTATTTCTTTTAAGGCTTCTGCAGAAGCAACATCCTTGCTGGTGCAGCCCAAGGGGAGGACCGCAGCGCTGGCCTGTGTGCCCCTTCCCCTCTCACATTTGCCAAACAGCAGCAAATAGATTTTTTTTCCACCTTCTGCAGACAGCATACTCCAAATTCTTGCCTATTCTTGTGTAATGAAAGCTGAGCAAGCCTGACTTTTCTACACACACACACCCGGACCCACCCCCCGTGTAATTAGTGATGCATCTCTGCAGGCAGAGGGGAGGACAGTGACCATCTGTTTTTCTGGAGGGGAGAGCAAAAGAGCCGCGAGGAAAGTTCTGGCGAGGCGGTTCATCGCGGGGCCCTGGTTTACAACTGGTTACTACAACAAACCCTCTCCAATTGCCCTGATGTTGGAACCAGCATCCAGCTAACAGAACAAGCTAAGGTCAGGAGAGTTTAATGATGACCAACTTGACTGGGAAAGCAAAGGAAAGGACAGATACATTTTTGCCCTCGGGGCCAAGCTAATTCACTGTGGGCTGCAGCTCTGCGGCTGCTGGCCGGGAGAGAGTGATGGGCACCGCCACATCCCGGTGGCCTCACTCAGCAAATGGAGCTTTAACTGCAAAAGCAAGGGCTGATCCCTCACCTCTGCCCTCCTGGAAGCATTGCTGGAGACGAGCGGCAGCGGTCACCTCTGTGCCAGCACATCAGAGCAGATGGCAATGTCTGCACTTGTAAGGAGGTGGCAAGATTGAAATTATATTTTGGATTTACAGAAAAAAATAACTCAAGCCCCCCAAATATTTTATTTCAAATTTTGGGGGTTTAAATTTTCCCTTATTTATTTTTTTAATGACTCAGTTGAAGGAAATGCTGAAGCTATTTCCACCTCCCCATCCTTTCCACCACCTTAGTTCTGAGAATGTTAGAAGTTATTTTTAGAGAAAAACCTAAAAATCTAAACAAAAGCTTCAGCAAACACAACATAGGCTCAGAAAACATCCTGATGTCACCAGATCTGTACTTCTCACTGGAAAAAGATGCATGAGAACCATTTGCCTCCTGTTTACAGAGAGATGATGGGAATAGACTGGCTGCTGCCACCCTCCCAGAGCATGTTCCCATCCCATAGCAAGCTCCCAACCATCCCCTACAATCTGGGAACACCCCACATCCCCACATGCATAACTCTGCTGGTGCAACTGGCAGCACCAGCATTAAAGGGGCAAGTTATAGGATGGGCAAGGAGCCCAGAGCCTCACCAGATGCTCTATCTGAAGACATCTCTTCATGGATCTGTCGCTCCAAGGACGACACTGGCTCACGGCAGAGCACATCCTTTTAAACTACTGCTGGAAGAATTCAGCAGGAGCAAATCTGTCCTGTCTTTGTGAATTCCATGTACAAAATAACCTTGTGCATTATTTAGTGTAAATATATTTTCTGTTTCAGATCTACAAGGGCAGATTAAATGTCAGAGCTGGGTTACAACACAACTCCTCGAGCAGAGCAGTTTCATAGGAATAAACATCTTTTCCCAGAGCATTTCCAAATGGCACCACAAGGCAAGGACAGTCTCAGCCAGGGCTCGCTCACTCTGCTGCGGGTGAGTGCTTCCCTTTGAGGCCACATTCCCCACAGCAGACAGTGCAGATAAACACCGCTATTGAAACGCCCTTGCACACCTATGCAGGCACCATGGGTGCCCAGCTGTCTGTAGGGATGCCCTAAGGAGCACGGCGATGGGCACACTGCTAAAAACTCAACAGGGGGGGCAAAATTTCAGTCTTTCTTTGCCCGCTTCACCCCTGCAGATAAATCACTGCTTTTACACGGTTTAATTCAATTCTTTTCATGCTGACCATCCAGCCCCTCCACAGCCATGAAGCAGACTGGCACAGGGTGGTCTCAGACAGGATATCCTCCAGGGAACAGCCTCTGCTCAACGCACAAACAATAGAGCCCTGCCTTTTTGAACCATAGGCATTTTAAAAGATATACAACATGCCCAGCCTCTCCTCCCCACAAACCTCGGATATCTGCTCTCTCACAGCAGTCAGCACCGCGATACCAGATCTACAGCATAATTTATTTCCTGCTGTTTGTGAGAGATTCCCACCAACAAACATTAAAGGGAGCGGAGCAGGTCCTGCATCTCTGCCCACCCCATCAGATGCTGCAGGTTTTGAGAGCTCAGATGTTTATATGTTTGCATGCTGAGCCATGACAGGTAACTTTGTTCCCAGCGCTCAATGGCACAAGCCCACCAGCCAATTTTACCTGTGGTAATGGTTACAGTGCCTCTCAGCAACTCCTCTCCCATAGGTACCCATCAGTGTTTTGGGATCAAGTTGTCTGCTGATGTACATAACATCTTACTGCAGCCTTTCACAAGGGCTTTAAAGAAACTGCTGGACTGAGGCACCTTCTTAACACATTAGGCACCAGGTGGAGAAGCAACATTTACAGTGGTCCATGTTGGTCATAAACCAACAAAGAGCAAGTTGCTCACAGTCCTTCTGGTTCGGTCACATGAAGTGGTACTGACTCAGCTGCTGTCAGACAAGCTGCTGGGCCCTATCCTGCTCTCAATTATGTCAATGCAAATCTGGAACAACTCCACTGACTTTCACAGCATAAACTAATTTAATGGAAAGCAGGATCTGGTGTGCTTTCTAGATTCATGCTGCGTAACAGAGAACATACTTGAACCTCTGATTCATTAGCAAGGGAACATATAGTGAAATTAAGTTCCCAGTAGGTAAATATCTACTGATCATGACTTGTTGATGGACTGTAGCCTGATACCCATCACCTGCAATGGCCACTGTTGTAGCATTGGAAAGGTTTTCATCTGCTTGACAGAGTGAAACAGAAAGCCTCTTTAGAAGACATTTCAGTCTGAAAGCAAAGCCGTGAAAACCTGCCTGTGGGGGTATGTGCACCCCGAGTGGCCTTGAGAGAGCAGACAAGTCTGAGACGATGGCATGGCACTAGCAACAGACAACGATGGATCTCAAGGGTCCCTGGGGTATATCTTGTGTGTGTACATTTAGTTCCTCCCTGGTAAGTCCACTGAAGCTGGGTTTGACTTATTAACAATTAATCAGAGTAGAGATTGTTTATTCTGGGCTTTGGGAAGAAAAACCTTAATGGAGGAATGTGCTACCGTGGGTTGGCTGTGCACAGAGCCAGGGGTGCTCCTTTCTGGCCAGCGGTGGTCTCCAGCGTTCCCTTCACATCTTTCACAAACATGTGAAGACGAACAGCACAGAAAGCAGCTCCTTTTCTCCCCCAGGCAAAGCAGTCCCACGCTGCCAGCACAAGCAGGAGGTGCTGCCAGGCCCCAGCAGTGCAGGCAGAGCCCTGGGAGGACGCTGCTGGCGGCTGCTGCCAGCACCACACCATGGGCAGGCTGAGCCATGCAGGGAATGCCCTGGGACAAGGGTTCAGCAGCAGAGCCCTAACTGGTTGGCTACTACTTATATCCAAAGGCCTGGCATTGCTGAGGAGTTCGATCCTTTGGGACCTTGTAATCTTTGAAGAGGTCTCAATGATGAGCAGTGCCTCAGTTTACCAGCCTCTGTGGGCAGACAATGTACCACATCACACTGGTTCTCTCCACGACTTAGGACCATCTCTCTCAAAAGACTTAAAAGAGGATCAAGCAATTATTTCAGCACTCATTCTCATTTGAGCAGTAGCAGTTACAGTGTCTCAGGCATCAGCAGGGTTGAGCTCCCCGCCTGCACCTTCACTCCCTCGCCACCCGGACCCAGAGCAGCCAGGTCTGCTCTCCTCACAGCCCTTGCTGTCTGAAACCCAGCTTCTGCCAATCTTCGCGTGCAGTCTTTCAGAAAATGGCTGGGGTTTGTAAACCATTCTTATCTCACAAATAGTGCTCGCTGAGGACCCAGGACACGATTTACAAATACAAATAAGCAGCAAGTCACAAAAAGCAACCTAAAAAACTCTAAAAAAGTCCCTCAAGACAAGCTCCATCACAAGTGGACTTCCAGCCTGCTGCGCTGGGTGCATTGCAGAGCGAGAGGAGCATTTTGCTTCATCCCAACCAGGAAAAGGCCATCCCAATGTGCGGTGTCTCTGCTGGGTACTTATCTTTCATTTTGCATCCCCAAGCCAGTGCAGGATTTGCAAACATTTAATAATTCCAAGAACAAGCGCATTAAAGCCTCCGAGCAAGGGGAAAGCCCTTTTCCTGCCAACAAGGCATATTATTGTCAATACCCCATTGTTGTACTCACACTCACCACCCCTTAAAGCAATTAATGGATAAATCAGAGGTTTTTCTGTGGCATTGCTGTGGGTGGAGTTTACTCCCATCCTTATCTGAGCAGCGAATCTTTCCCACCAGTAACCTGGTGCCAGGGTGTCCCACAGCCCGTGACGCCGGAGCGCGCTGCAGAACAAACAAACTCAGTTATGGGAGGATATTTACAACTGCTGACCAAACTCTCGATTTCCTTGGTAAGCTCCTCAAGACAATACGCTCCGGGCGCTGGCCTCCAATTGTACTGTCAGAAATTGATACAGGCCCAAGAATGAGAAAATATTGTGTTTAGATTTGTGATAGGCAAGCAAAACAAGCGAGTGATGTTTTTGGAGGGTTT
>JANHFY010006076.1:0-11076 GCA_027560095.1 Chloroceryle inda | reverse complement strand
GTAGCTGTTCAGAGGCTGGCTCAGGGACTGTGATCAGCAAGCCCCACTGGATTGTTTCTTGTGTGTAGCTGTCATTTCTTCCACAATTCACTGTGGAAAATATACGGATTTGCTTCTGAGCCCTCCCGGGAGAGAAAAGCAATGTTCTCAAAAAGACAGGAAAGTAGGAAACTGCACGGGGGTGGGGAATGTTATTATTCAGGTTTGTCACGAGTAGCAGGCGAGGGGCAGCGTGTGTCTCTGCTGCTCAGCCCGGGGGTGTCTGCCCTCGCTCCCCACGTGCATCGGAGCTGTGCCGCTGCACCCAGCCTGCCTCCCTGCCCCGCACCCTGAGCTTCCGCGAGGCTCGGGGTGGCTTTGGCAGTATCGTGGAGAAGCTGGAGGTGTTTCATTTAACCCGGAGAGGTTTTCACCCAGTGGTACAGAGCTCGTGCTGCTCCAGTCCATGGAGTGCCCAGCCAGGAGGTGGCTCTTCCAGGTGTGCTAGCGAGAAGCCTGAAGGCCAGCACAGAAGCCAGCGTGCAGTCAGATTGTATCCAGCTGGGAATATGCCCTATAGATTTCTAATAGTGATATACAGTTCACCTCCTGGAACTGCCTCTCCCCAGCCATGCTCTGGTGCTGGACTGGTAGCCTACTGGCAAGCTGCTTAAAATGGGAGTGAGTCATGGATTTGAGAAACCACCCACACTCTTCACTGCAACTTGCAAAACCTTAAACTTATTTCACATGCTGAGGAACACAGAGCTCTGCCCTCCCCTCTTTCCCTCAAGGTTCCTGAGCATAGCACAAGACAGAAAGAGAAAGGCTTTTGTTTGATATCCCATGACCAGTTCTTACACCTTTCCCTGGATGTGATGTCTTGGTCCTGACTTTTCTTCCAGCGCTGTGGATACTCACAGCTTTTGTCAAAGTTTATTCTAAACGTGTGGTATCAGCAGAGGGCTTGGTGTTATTGGCGTGTTTTGATTTGCCCTTGAACAGTGTAAATCTTCTCCGGCTAATCCATTCCCTGACCTTGCTGCTGCTGCCTGCTGTGTCTTCACAGGTGGGTGTTTGTTGTGAAGAAAGGCTACCAGGACACGGACACGTCCCTCCAGAGCTCTGTCATCACCAAGCTGAAAGGGGTGGCCTTCACCAACACCTCGGAGCTGGGGGAGAGGCTGTGGGATGTTGCAGACTACGTCATCCCTCCGCAGGTGGGCATCACCCCGCTGCTGTTCTCTCTGCTGTTCACCCAAAGATTTCTTCCAGCAAAGCATCTGCTTGCTGCTGCTCCTGGGCTGGAGCAGCACAGGGCAGCCCTGAGCAGGCAGGAGAGGGAAAGAAAATGTACAGTTTGAGTGATCAGTTGCTTGAAATGTGTCTGGCTAAACCTGCCTTGCTGCTTCCTTGACTTGGATGAAGTGAGAAGCACAGCTGAAGCTTGAGGGGAGAAACTGGCAGCAGATGTGGCCCAGCTCCAAGCTGGAAATTGCTGTGGGCTTTTTGTGCTTTTCCTGCTAGTGTCCACCGTGTGCTTCCATCTGCAGTGCCATCGTAAGCTGCATTCCCTCCCCTCTTGCTCACTGTACAACTGTTTTTCCTGTGGTTTCCTTTGCTGGTTGGTTATTAAGGGGAAAAAGTAACTATTTTAACTTTATATGGAATGTGGGGAAGGGACCAAACAAGAGCTGTAGATGCACAAAGAAGGGAAAGCTCTTGCTGGTCAGCCATACGTGTTGTGGCTTTGCCTAAATGCAGAGGAAACACTGAACTGCCAGAAGTGATGATGCTGGGGATGAACACGGTGTTGTGCTAAATCTGCTCTGCAAGCTGTGCTGGGGTCTGTGAGCGCTGCCCTGCTGCCCTGCTCTGTGATCTGTGCCCTTCTCCATGCCCTGCGCCGTGAGCTCAGACTTGTAACAGTGCTGCTGGGGTGAGCAGCCTGACCCTGGCAGAGATCTACGGCCCAGGGCCCTGCACAGGGGTGGGGCCTTTGATCCCTGAGTGGGTGTTGTGTCCTTACGGACAAGGAGCTGGCGAGACAAGGCTCAGCAGTCCTGTTTACCAAACTGGTGCAGAACCAAAGCAGAAATCCCTTAAGTTACAGAGACCCACCGACCTCATCCAAATAGCCAGACAAAAGGTGCTGAAAAATAGCCTGAAAAGCATGAGGGAGGTGTTGCTGTTCTGCAGAGATCTGCATCCTCCTTGGAACTGGTACCCTAAGAATAAAACAAGTTTTCTAACTCTTCTTGCCTTACTTCCTTTGTTCTAGGGTGAAAACGTCTTCTTTGTCATGACGAATCTGATTGTGACCCCAAACCAGAGGCAAGCAACGTGTCCTGAGGTAGGAAGAACTGAGCCCCTTGGCCCCCCGACCCCTACAAAACTGGGGGTAAGAACTGACAGAGGACACCTGGGGAGCTACCAACACAGGAAGGATGGAAGGAGAACGGTTTTTCTTTGTAGTGTAATATCTCAGCTGGGAAAATCGGACTGGTTATCGCAAACCTGGGAGGTTCAGCTGTCTTAATTTCCAGAGGCATTGATCATGTAGAGTCTGGCTGACTTTAGCTGAAGGTGTTGGAGATGAGACCAGAGCAATGTGCTTGGGATCAGAAAAGGCCATGGGAAAACAACTGTGAGGTGATTCAGTCTAGTTACGGTTAGAGGAGACTTTCTAGGAGCCCCATCCTGGAAGACACAGAACATTCAGGTTACCTTGAGGACATAAGAAGGTGCTTAGCACCTTCCAGAATGTGTCTTACAGGCCAGAGGCGTGAGGTCTTCCCGTGTCACTTGAAATGTCCTCTGTGGATGTGTGGTTCAGGCTGGGCTGGAGCCTGGGGGAGGTGGACACTGGCCATCCAGGGAGTGTTCTCTCCATGTGGCAGAGATGAATTTTCGGTGACAAGCAGAGGGGCAGCCCAGGGTGAGGGCACAGCTTGTTCGTTCAGGACACGGCTGTCCTCTAGTGGCTGCGTTAACCTGGCGTGCAGAGAGAGGAGGCATTTTGAGCTCCGAGAGCTTGTAGTTTAAACCAGAGTGTGGATTGTCTCTCAAGGTGAAGTACTGTGGCCTCCTGCTTAGTTTTGGCGAACGGGAGGTGCTATCTGGGTTTTTCCACAGCGTGTCCCTCTCTGGATTGAGCAGATCCCCAAAGCAGGATGCTGCAGCTGGCCCATTGGTGCTGCTGGTGGTGTGAAACTGTTGAGCTATGTGCACGTGACCTGCAGTTACCACTTCAGCTGCACATTTTCAGTCTTTGCCATCCTTTAGAGGACTGACCCGATACCAACAGCGCTTTCTTACCCCTCTGAGCCTTGTGTCCTGTTGCAGGTCTCACTCCTGTCCTCTTCCACTTCACAGAGTGCCAGCATTCCCGATGCCCTGTGTTACAAGGACGAGGACTGTCCGAACGGGGAAGCGGTGGTGGCTGGCAATGGTAAGGGAAGGGTCCCTTTTCCTGTACCATTTCTGGTAGAGACAAGTTCCTTCAGAGGCATCAGCCTGGTTACAACCCCAGAGATCTCTGATCACAGAGAAGGACAAGGACTTCCTTTTCTTTACCATCTTTTATTGAAATTGCTGCCTCGCCTACAGCTCTGTGGTGGCTGGGCCAGAGCACCCTGGGGCTGCTCAGAGCAGCAACAGCAGAGTGGTTGTTCCAGCAGAGAGACCCTTTCACAGCAAGGAGAGGGGCTTGGGGTGGCAGTGGAAAAGCATCGGATTTTTGTGTGTCCTATAGGCAAGGAGAGGAGGTGACTGCTCTGTGTGACCTTCTCTGTGATGTCTGTGCTGCAGGGGTTAAGACTGGCCGTTGTTTGAAAGACAGGGACAGTAGCAGAGGGACTTGTGAGATACTGGCCTGGTGCCCAGTGGAGAAAAGATCCAAGCCGAAGTACGTGTCCATCCTACACTGTTTCCAAGCTTGAGTTGTTTGGCTTGTGTGTCATTCAGGGCAATTTCTGGGTTCCCTCTGCTTGGACGCTTGCTTGAATGTTGGCCATTCCAGAGCAGGATGGAGCTCTTTGTGGCCCCCTGGCACGACTGGCCCCCTGCTCCCCCCTGCTTGGCTCACTGGCTGTCCCAAGGCTGTTTCCAGCTCTCAGGGCTTTCCCTCAGCCTGCACGCTCCTCACCAACTCCCTGCTGGCAGTGTGGGATAAGTGGCATGGCTGGCTGAGCGCCACAGGATGAAAGCTCACTGTTTCTGAAATGGCAGTTCAAGTTTTAGCATCTGGCAGGGTACAAATATAAACCAGAAAACAAACTCTGCTCTTCCAGGAAACCCCTTCTCGCCTGTGCTGAGAACTTCACTGTTTACATCAAGAACTCAATCCGCTTCCCCAAGTTTAAGTTCTCCAAGTAAGTGCAGGTGCTCAAAGATCCTTCTGTCCTCTCCATCACAGAAGCAATAACCTCTGCTTGCTCCACTGTCCTTCTGCCTGAAAGTTGGGGTGGGGAGGTGAATATTCCCTCTTCTAAGGCACAAGGGAGGCCTTTGGCTTCAGGCTGTGCAGGAATGAGGAGATGATGAGGGCCTGGGGCTTCTCAGAGAGCAACTGGGATAAGGCTGTCCTCCACCAGATGAGGTCTGTGATGGCCCCTACAGCATGGGGTGCACCAGAACTCCTAAGGCAGGTGGACCTCTCCACCAGACAGGTCATAGTCAGGTTCCTGAGCTGCTTCTGATCCCAGAAATTCCTCTTCTTCAAAAAAAAAATGCTTGGACAAGTCTGGGAAACTGCAAATTTAATTTTTTTTTTTATTTGTTGCTACAATATGAGCAAAATACAGAAGTGTAGAACAGAGCACGTTCTTGCTGTTCTCCCAGGCTTATAACTTGAGGAAACCAGGTGACCCTGGAGCACCCTGGCAACCTGCTCCATGTGAGTCCTTCCCTGAGCCCAGACTCAGCTGGTCATCTGTGTGGGCAGAGTGCTGTCCCTGGGCCAGCAGTGGAGAGGCTCGTGGGGCAATGAGGCTGGTGGGAAGGTGCCATTTCTGTTGTGCATGAAGGGTGCTGGAGGAGTCTCTTGTCTCTGCAGTCTGGGTGGTGTAGGCTGTGCAGAGGGGGAGATGAGGTGGATTTCCCTTTTCCCTACACGCAGGGTGAATGTGCTGGCAACCAACAATGGGTCCTACCTGAAGAGGTGCCGCTACAGCACGGAGCATCCCTACTGCCCCATCTTCGTCCTGGGGAACATTGTTCAGTGGGCTGGGAGTGACTTCCAGGAAATGGCTTCAGAGGTAGGAGTGCACCTTGGGCTCTGGTGCCTTCCCAGCTGGCTGGACTGCTCTCTGGGTGGCCATGAGGAGAGCCACTGGTGACTGCACAGGGTGCAGTGGAGAGATGATGCTGGTGCTTAAAATCCCACTGGTCCCATTTATCCTGTCCCCAGGGAGTGGGAGGCAGGGTGATGTAGGTCCTTTGGAAGTTTTCCTGTGGAAAACTGGCCCAAAAAGCTGATAAATTTGAAGACACTGTAATTGTACGGAGCTTAAAAAACTCACACTGTCTCTCTCTTTCATTAAGGGTGGTGTGATAGGAATTCAGATTGAATGGAACTGTGATCTTGATAAAGCCCCTTCTGAATGTAATCCTCACTACTCCTTTAGCCGGCTGGATAACAAGTTTGCAGAAAAGTCCATCTCTTCTGGGTACAATTTCAGGCAAGTAAAGAGGAGAACGTAATGCAGTAGTGTAGCTGGGCTGAGCTGGTTTGACTGGCGGGTGTGGGAGGTTGGCAGTGAAGCAGTACCAGGTGATGGAGTTACCATCTGCATCGTTGCATTCCAGGTTTGCCAAATATTACCGGGATGCTGAGGGGGTTGACTACCGGACGCTCATTAAAGCGTACGGAATCCGCTTCGATGTGATGGTGAATGGCAAGGTGAGGTCCTGGGACAGAGTAGGACAGAGCCTGGCGAGAAAAGAAGTGGGGGGACATTTCTTGGTGGGAAGGCAGCTCTGGGATGAGACCAGCCTCTCTGACTTGTCGTAGGAAAGGGCTCTTGCCAATCATCCCTCTGGAGCTAACCCTGCATAAGAAAGGAGAAGACCCAGAGCGTGGATGACTCTGCATCTCTTCTGCCTAAACCCAGGCTCATCTAGAGTCTGACAGCAGTAAACATGCCCCAGCGATTTGTTTTCCATGTGTACGTGCTGCAGAAAAAAAGAAGCCTAATCCGGGGATGATGTGAGCTCAGAAATGCAGCTGTGGTCAGTTGGATCAGATACACGCAGACCTTTAGCCTCCAAGATTGTTCACTGCAGATCTGCTTGTTGCTAACAAACACACCCGCAGGCAGTGAGAGCTTCCCCCGTGCAATACCCCACCCTGAAGTTTGTTTCTTGGGTTATTCTTTCACCCAGTAATTCTGTTGGGGTTTGTTTGTTTTTCTTTTAGGCTGGGAAATTTAACATCATTCCCACCATAATCAATATCGGTTCGGGGCTTGCTCTCATGGGAGCGGTAAGTGGGTGTGCTTGCTTCAAGTAACATACTGGGGTCAGGTCCCTCGTGTAGCTGTTACGAGGATAAAAAGGTGCAGTTGGTTTCTATCTGCTCCAGTAGAGTTTTTGATGCTCTGACTGCTCAGTGAGCTGTGTGTCCATGTCCTGTTTTCGTTCATGCATCTTGTAGTCTAAATATCCCCAAGATTACCTGGACTATGAAGGAGAGTACAGCTCCTACAAGTTATTCTTCTTTAATTAATGCTCACTGCTAATCAGTTCAAAACACTGCCACTCTAAAGATAAAAACCCAAGTTCTTTCTCTCTGCAGGGAGCTTTCTTTTGTGACCTGGTGCTGCTGTATCTGATTAAAAAGAGTAACTTTTACCGAGGCAAAAAGTATGAGGAAGTAAAGTAAGTGGGCTTGGCTTCTGTGTTTAAATGTAATGGCTTTATGACTAATTGAAACAGGAGATACAGGAACACAGTAAACATTAATGGCAAACTAAGGCCAGCTCCAGGAAATTACATTCCTCCAAATGAGTTTAGCCAAGTTACTCCCTCCTTCCATAATTCCTTGCTGCAGTGTGCTGGGGAGCAAAGGAAGCTGCTGTGTCATGGTTGGACTATAAATGGTCTTGCACTGTCAGCCCTAATGACTGAGGGTGGAACTGGGGCGTCTCCAAGAGCACCAGAGCCTCATGAAACTGAGAAGTGGGGCTTTAGCTGTACAGAGGGCGATGGCCTTTGCAGTAAGGGGTGCCAGGCCTGGCTGGGAAGCTCTTGCCCACGCCGCCTCCTGAAATAGAAAGAGCCTGCTTGCCTTGTCTGTCACTGTGCTTGTTCCCTCAGGTCCAGTTCCAGGAAGTCGCTGTCTAGCCCCACGCTGAACGGGAATCAGAGCCCTGAGCAGCTCGGTGGGCTCTAGGCACTGCAGTGGGTCTGCCAGCTGGACTCATGTTCCAGGAAAACCACACAGGTGTGAGACCACACCAGGACTGGGAAGTGGAGATACTCCAGATCAGATCTACTCTCTATTACTGGGATTTCCAGAGGGGAAAAAAAAACCAAAAAAGTCCTCTAAAGAGCACCCTTCTTTCCCCGAGACGTTCTCTGGCTTCCTGAGCTTGCAAGTGTGTCGTCACTATGGATTTATAAAATGGTTTTATAAAAGGAAAAAGAAGGCACCAAATGACTGGGTTTTAGGTATCGATAGATGTCTGTACCTCCGTCAACAGCCAGCGTTATCTGTGGCTGTGCTTTGCTTCTGTGCGCGGAAGAGGCGTGATGTGAAACACGACCAGCACTCTGAGCCACAGGTTGAGATTCCACCCATCTCCTGCTCCACGGGCTCACAGCCACTGCTTCCAACTCTTGCTTGTGTTACTCGTGAGACAAGATGTAAAGCAGCAGGGCTGCTCTTGCTGGGAAGTGCCACGAAATGCAGCAGTTGAGCAGCTCTTGGAGCCTGGGGGAAAGGGGCTGCTTGTGCTACAAAGCCCGTGCTCTCTGGGTTGGTGTCGGAGCGGGGGCAATTGTTCTTATCACAGGGTGTGTGTAACCATTAGGGTTAGAAAAGGTGCTCCTCCAGGAAAAGCTTTTGCAGCCACTGCAACAAGGTGCTCAGCTCATCTCAGGAACAGCAGAAGTTCTGAACGGAGAATCGCTTCGGCCACAGATGGGTCTCAGCTACCTCACCCACTACCACCACCTCCAGCTGTAGCTGGCCCAGAGAGCCACCATGTCAGTGTACGGACCAGGTGACAGCAGGAGTGTTTGGGAGCAAGGCAGGGACAGGTGTTTTTGTGGTTGACAGCAGGGGGACAGGGGTTAGCACACCGGGAAGTGGCACGGCGCTGGCAGGATCTGCACAGAGACTGTCTGAGATTCTCCCTCCTTCATTCAGTGCCTGGTTTCAATTGCTCAGGATTGTCCTTTCTGCATCACTGATGGAGAGATCTAATGGGGGACTTAACACTTCTGCTGTTTCCTGTAATACCTTGAACTGTACTACTGTAGAGACTGAAAGGAGAGCTCTGCCAGGTCCTTCCAAATACACTGATGGGAGGAAAATGTAGAAGACAGATGTCTGCTACTTCAACACTCTGGTAACTAGCAGGAAGTAAGAGTGCTGCTTTGTTTCTCAACGGAGAAATAAGTCTCATTGCAGTCCATTCTGTGAATTCATGCTCGGGGGGAGATGTTACCAATCGTGGAAAAGTGCTCATGCAATATCATTACTTAAAAGTTTGCATTTGTGCGAGCTGACAAGAGCCAACGTGCCAGCTCCTGAAGACAGTAGGTGAATACCTGTCTCCCTTAAAGCTTTCACACTGTGGCCTAGAACCAGTTCAGTGTTTTGTACATGCTGCTCAGGAGTCATCATGACAAAGTGTTTCTGTGTGCTGAGTGTTGAGATTTGAAGGATTCCCACTGTCGGGTCCTTGGGTACTGCTAGGACAGCCTGGGAGAGGGCAGCATTGCAGGGAGCTGCTGTGCCCCAATGCTCTGCACAGTGGGAAGGGTGCATTGTGCTCCCTGCTGCTTTAGCTTCTTTAAGGTGGTTACTCTAAGTCCAGGCTGATTCTAAATTAAAACTCACATTTGTTATCAGCAGCAAACTCCAAATTGGTCACCAACAGCAGATGCCACTCACTCTGGTCCACTCCCTCTGCTTCTGTTCAGATGCAGGTAATGATGGAGTCAAACCTTTGGCTAGAAAATAGAATTATGCAGTGGATTTAAAATAATTTAGGATAAGCTGTGTACCTCTGCTCTAATTGCATCCAAAGCTGCCTCTTCCTGCCAGAAGTCTCTCCTCTAGGCAAACACAAGTCACTGTGTGGCTGACAGGCTGCACTGGTCAGACCCATGAGAATGACTGTGCCCATAAAACAGCCCAGGCTTTGACTGTCAGAAGTTGGCTCTGTTTGATGGTGAACCTCATATGTGACAGCTCCTGGAGACCAAGTAGCTCAGCATAACATGTAAAGCTGACTGTGCTAGACTGAAACCAATGTTTCAACTTGACAAAACCTCCTTGTGTGAGATGACCAAAGTGATTTCCTGAATTGAAGTCTTCAGGCCTTCAAAAGTCCTTAGACTATTTCCCTTCTTTCTACCTTCTGTTTAACACAATTCCCCAGCCACTGCTGTTGATAAAACAACCCGATTCCTTCTCAGGAGCTTGTTTCTGAGTGATAGGTTGGTTGGTTGTGGTTTTCCCCTTGTATTTAATGTACAGCAATAAAATGTGTCATTTTAGGGCAATGCTCTCCAGGACTCTTCTGTACAGCGTGGTCAGCCACAGCCTCTGGGGGGTACTCTTCTGCTAAGCAAGTCAAGTAAACACTAAGTTTGCACACGCAGGTCTAGAGCAATGCTATTGCCTGTAGGGTGGGTGATTTGAGTTTTCCCCTCCTATTCCTGCCAGACATACAGAACCACAACACCGCCCTGTGCACGGACAGAAAATGCCAGCAGGGTTGCAAGCATTCAGCACCGACTGCGCTGCCAGGTACTACAATGCTGCACATGGTTGTCTTGTGTTTCATTGGATGCAACAGTATTAAAAAGGAGCATGGCGATTGATGAGAGCAGCACTTAGTGGCTTGTCTGTGCCCGTGAGGAGCATCTGTGACAGTGTCATGATTGACAGTGTCATGATTGACAGTGTGTACACACAGCAGCTGTGGAACTAACCTTTGCACTAGCAACTCAAGTACATTTCTGTACCAAACCTTTACATACACTTCATTACATGCCGCTGTGCTGCGGGATTATTTTTGAGCGCTGTGTTATATGCTGCTTTCATTGGTGTTTGTGTGCAGGCAGAGGCAGCAAATCTGAAAAGGATTTTAACTGGTGTGTCTTACCCAAAGCACAAAGAATGCGAGAGGCAGCATTAACCAAACCCCATGGTTGTGCCTGCAGTTAGGGACAGAAATGATTCCTTAACTACCAAACAAATATTCATGGGAGGTATCCAAGTGGTGTTTCACATTCAGTTTAATCAGAACAGTGCTACCGCTTCATTTGTACTCGAACATAATTTACTGATGGTATTAATAATACAAGCAATGAATAACGGTTTAAAAGGTAAGCTGGCCTAGTTGTGTAGATGATTTTTGGCAACAGTCCTCCCGCTTCATTAAAAACCACTGCAGCTAATGTGGCTCCTAGCTGGTTTAGTAGACGTGAACCATGCCGTACAGGAAAGTCCAGAACAGGACGTATGTGAAAAGCCCTCCTATAAGCCCCCCGGTGAAAAGTGGCCTTCGGGATTTAAAGTACTTATTCCATCGCCGTCCAGCTTTTAACACCAAGAGCACGGAGAGGAGGACGGAAGCCAGGAAGTAAAAGATGAAGCCGTGCAGGCCGGTCAGGCCCAGGATTCCCGCCGTGGCGCCCGACAGGGCCGAGACCGACGTCCGGCAATAGTCCAGGATGGCGGCGTTCCCCCGCACCGCCGCCTCGCTGATGAACTGCGGCCCCTCGCGCTTGGCCACCACCGCGGCCATGGCTCCCAGCCGGGCTCGGGGACCTCTTCTCTCCCAACGACACTGGGGTAAAGGAGACACAGGCTGTGCGGGCCGGGAGGGCGGACTGGCACGGCGCAGCCCCGCTCCGTGC
>JANHFY010006074.1:9988-21460 GCA_027560095.1 Chloroceryle inda | reverse complement strand
TTCCAGCCCTCCCAGCATTGCTGGGGCTCCTCTGGCCCCGCTCCCCCAGTTCCCTGGCTCTGCTGTGCTGAGGACTCTGGAGCTGCCCCAGCACTGCAGGGGGGTCTCCCCAGAGCAGAGCAGAGGGGCAGGATGCTCCTATTCTGTTTATTCTGTACCAGACACACACCAACACTGTCCCTTGCATCATAACAGCTTGCAAATCCCTTCTCTACACCACACCACTCACAAATGTCTTTTGCAAACACCACTGAATCTCCTCACAACACCCACGGGACAAGACGAGGGCGGCACTTGCCTTGCGTGCCGACGATCTCCATGTGGAGGTGGGCCAGGCCGCTGGCCACCGACAGCGCCAGCCTGACCATGCCCTCCACTGTCACCGTGCCCCGGTTCAGGTAGTCGAACAGGGACCCTTGCTCATGGTACTCGGAGACCAGCCAGAGCTGAGTCCACGTCCCGTTATCTAGCCGGAGGAAGGAAGATTATTCAGCTTTGCTGAAGGTTCCTCATTTTCCGGCCGGCTGGGGCATGCAGAGGGACACGTTTGCGGGACGGGGCTCAAGACAGAAGTGAGAATCAAAGTGAAGCGTCAGAGAGGACAGCGAAGGGATCGCGAGGGGGAGACCTGGCGGTCCCGTGCCGTACCCTTGTTGTCGGCAGCGACGAAGCCCAGGATGTTCTCGTGTCTCAGCATAACCGTCTGGTAAATCTCCGCCTCCCGAAACCAGGACCGCTCGTCTCGGGAGGAGAAGATCTTCACCGCGACATCTTCCCCACACCACTTCCCACGCCAGACTTCGCCAAACCGGCCTTTTCCCACGATCTCCTGCAGCACAATAGTCCTGGCGATGGTCCTCTGCACCAGCAGAGGCAAGCCTGGTTTGGAATGAAGGGACGGGTGTGTGAGAAACAGTCCACCAGGGACCTGTACTCACGACTTTGCTTTCAAAGAGTACCGAAGGAGGACCCTCTCCCAGCCAAAAACCTCCCCAGAATCATCCTGTTTAATGCTACTGGGAAACCACTCCACAGGCAGCATTTTCCAGCAAGGCCAGGGACTCATGGGACACGCGTCACAAGTTTCTTCCACAAGCTGTAACTCCTCCACAAAAGGAGCAGAAAAACAGCAGGAAAAAAATACAGCTTGAAGGTCAGCTTATTGAAATTTACTCATTTTTTTCCCCTCTGATTCCCTCAGCAGAGCCCCCACACCCTGCAACCACTCCTGCCTTGAGAGGGGCTCATCCCAGCTGTGCCCAGCACGGGGCTGCCTCTGGAGGGAGAAGCAAACTGGTGATTTGGCTGAAATCAGCTCAAACGGCAGCAGCACGCAAGGCTCTGGCTGCCCCCGTGGTGGGTCAGCAAAAGTAAAGCTCAGGTCTATGAACAGTTAAACCTTCTGGGTAAATAAAGCCAAAGTCTACTCATTATACCTGGGAAATAAGAAACCCCCCACATTAGGGAAGTACAATAAATTAATCTGGAAAGGTACAGAGTTCATGGAAAATGAAGTGAATTGAATTAAGCACCAGCTGCAATTTTTTCACTCCTAAATAAAAAGCACAACTGATGAATTTCTCATGGAAATAAAAGTTCCAGTCACAGTCAGCCAGGCTGTGCACCCCAGACGTGCCACCGGCCTGATGAGATGGAATTTTTCAATTCCCACCTCATTTTTGCCTTCCTTTGATCTAACAATTTCTCAACAGCAATGGAGGCAGTAGGGCAGATGGGGGATCAGAAATGGGAATTGCAGTGAATGCTCTGGGGTTCTGCTCAGAAGAATTTGGGGTAACGTTATCTTGGCACCGCTGTAACAATTCGAGGGGTGGCATCCTGACTCAGTAAGTTAAATTTGGTACCTTTAATTACAAGCTAGGCCAGCTCAGCCAGCAAGGTCTTGTTTCACACTTGAAACTGACTCTGGAATGAACTTTTTAAACTCTTCCATTCAAAGGAAGAATGGAACTCTTGTAATCTGACAGAAGAAGAGCAAACAAAGTCCTATTGGTGCTGTGCGGTGCGACCAAGTGTATTGGAACAACCCCCCCTTGGCATAAACCTGGTCACAAGGGTAAGAGCCTCTGAGAGAAGAATCACAGAGTCATAGAATCATTTTGACTGGAAGAGACCTTCAAGATCAAGTCCAGCCTTATTCCCAGCCCTACCAAAACCACTAAACCACATCCCTAAACACAGCATCTCCCCAGCTTTTAAACACCTCCAGAGATGGTGACACCACCACCTCCCTGGGCAGGCAGGAGAGTCCCACCTGCACCTTCTGCCCAGCACACAGCGTCCTCCATCACACTACAAGCATGGTGACACACCATCAAGAAAATTAACCCCATAATTGCAGGCGAATGCGCCGAGTGGGGCAGCTGGGCAGCCCCCACCTACCAGAGCCAGAGCCGGAGGTCGTCATGTCATAGATGAGATCTTTCAGCGTCTTGCCAGCGTTGACCAAGTTGCACTCGGAGAGGGGCTCCTCCACGTTGGGCTGCTTGGTCCTGCTGCGGGCACAGAGCCGGCCCTGGCAGGCGCACGCCGCCAGCACCGCTGCCAGGGACACCACGCAGACCGGCACCGCCACCGTCACTGCCAGTGCCACGGGGCCCGCAGCCGCTCGGCCGGGAGACTCGGATGCTTTCAGAAGACAAAAAGGAGAGGGGGACGCAGGTCAGAGGATGGTGAATGAGTGGCTGCAGAGTGATGGCATATTGAGGGTTCATGATTTTCCACAGTCAGCCTGACTGGGACTGGCAGCACCAAGAGAGACCACATTTCACAGGGTCATAGCATGGGTTGGAAGGGACCTTTCAAGGTCAAATAGTCCAACCCCCTGCTAAAGCAGGGTCACCTAACACCATTCAAGGCAGCAAACATCTGTAGAACTCGTCCTTGCAACCAGAGCTCAAAAAATGCAGCAGGGACCCTACGGACTACATGGTTTTGGTCTGTTCACATTGGCAAGGTGCCACCCGTCTGCAGTTATCTCACCCTCCACTTGCCCACTGCAGAAGATCAAGAGGTGAGACCAGCAAGCTCACTGCAGGACGCCAGCCAAGACACAGCCCAGTGCTCAGGGCTGCACCAGTACCCCCACCACCACCAGTAACCTGTGTTTCGCACACGGCGGCACAGGCAGCAGCAATGTACGCCGGTCACGTGCATTCAGCAAGAGACCCCTGCCTGGCTTTACAGTGGGTGGCACAGTGCCCTTGCCACGCTTGGAAGCCTGTCTATAAACTTCTCAACACACTGAAAACAAATCCTTGGAAAAATTACTTCCTAACACCTACCGTGCATGGAAACACAAAGCTGCAGTGAATGAGGCACTCAAAGGATTGCTCACAGAACATGGATGGAGTTGTGTTCATGATGCTGTATTGACAAGGGTCAAAAAATGGGACTGTCCTGGATCATTTTCTACTTTAAAACTACCGGGGTAAAGAATACACCAAGGAGCTATAGGAACGCAGTACCGAGGTATTTCCTTGCACCTGCACACGCACACAAATCCCTTAATGCCCCCAAAATTCTAAATAGCTTAAAAAAAAACCACCACAAACCAAAACAATCAACCAACAACCACTCAAAAAAAATAAGACAAACCAGAAACATGACCCCCAAAATCCCTCAATGCTCTGGATGCACAAACAGGGGATCTGAAGGGTACAGGAGCTTGAAGAATCAGGGACTCTGCCCCTTGCAGAGTCACCCTTCAGCCGTCACAGAAAACACAAAGCCCCTTCAGGCCAATGTTCTGTCTTGCCCGTGGGCTTCTCCTCTAACAGACTTCAAGGGACACTCAGGAGGTTATCTGGTAGAGTTGTAAGAGGATTGGCAAGCAGGATTCCTGCTCAGGGCCCTGCTTGTTCCTCCATACACTGTGCTCTCCCATGCTGCGTGCAGTTGTTTCCACACAGCAGAGACCTCCCCTGGAGCATCAAGTGAAGGCGGATCCTCTACCCCATGGACTTTGGTGCTGCCACTCAGAACCACACCTCACAGAGCTGCTCCTGCCACCTGGGACCACATGGCCAAGAAACTCTATGTGCAGGGGCAAGGTGCTGGCTCCATCCACAGTGAAGGCTGCAGAGGAGGATGATGAGGTGCCAGCTCCATCCATGGTGAAGGCTGCAGAGGAGGATGATGAAGTCCCAGCTCCATCCACAGTGAAGGCTGCAGAGGAGGATGATGAGATGCCAGCTCCATCCACGGTGAAGGCTTTGTAGATGCAGAAGAGCTTGGTGCCCAGAACCAGAGCAGCGATCCTCCAGCAGCAAGCAGCAGTGACAAGCAGCGTGACAGGAAAGCATCAGCTCCCAGCAGTGAGCGGCCATCAGCACCTGCAGAGCCCGGGGGTGCTGCACATGCAGAACATCACTGGGCAGGCCCAGAGCAAGCAGTGGGCTTGGTGGGATGTCCTTCACCTGCATCCCCCACTGGTGAGCCCAGCTATATGCCCACGTCATCCTCTGCTGGAGAGATGTTTCACTTCATCAGCCACCCTTCCTCACAGCACATGTTCACTGCTGTCCTGTATCCCCCTCCAAGTCCTTCCAGCTCCTTCCTTCCCTGCCCTCTTTGCTGGCAGCTCTCTCCACTCCAGAGCAAACTCCTTGAAACCCTCCACTTCTATCCTCTCCTTTCTTTCAAGCCTGTTTCCTTGCACTCTGGAGGTTACAGGTGGGAAACCTGTACAGGAAAAAAAGAGCAACAGTTTTAGCTGGTTTGCTTTTTATCTTGAAATTATATACACACAGCTATGTACCCATATAAAACTGTCCAAGATCTCCTGAAAATGGGAAGCAGCTCCTTCAAACAGGAGAAGAGCCAGACTTGCTAAGGGCACAATAAATTACTTTGGCTTAGCTTTTCTTCACTGCTCTTGAAGCAGCTGCACATCACTTGGCTGTGGTAACACCTCACCCTGTGCTCGGGGAACTGCACAGGCTGAGATCTCAGACCAGCAGCTCACGGAGTAACTGGGCGATGACAGCAGCACAAAGGACTGAGGTGAGGAGCAAGGCAAGTGGAGAAAGGAGCACTGGGACCATCTGCTGAGAGGCCAGGCTGGGAGAGTTGGGGGTGTTCAGCCTGGAGAAGAGATGGCTCCAAGAAGACCTTCCTGGGGCCTTTCAGTATCTGAAGGGGGTACAAGAAAGCTGAGGAGGGACTTGTGACAAGGGCTTGTAGTGACAGGACAAGGGGTGATGGCTTCGAACTGGAAGAGGGGAGATTGAGATTAGAAATTGTGAGGAAGTTCTTGATTCTGAGGGTGGTGAGAGCCTGGCACAGGTTGCCCCAGGGAAGCTGTGGCTGCTCCATCCCTGGGTGTGTTCCAGACCAGGTTGGATGGGGCTCTGAGCACCCTGCTCTAGTGGGAGGTGTCCCTGCCATGGCAGGGGGGCTGGAACTGGGTGATCTTTAAGGTCCCTTCCAACCCAAGCTGTGATTTTATAGAATCTTTTAGACATACAAAGACACTCGTGGCCATTCTGGGGATGCAGAGCAAGACATCAGAGCAAAGCAGAAGCAGAATTCCAAGACTCTCCCACCCACTCAGGAGAGTGACATCCAGCATCAGGAACACAAACAGGTGGCAGCTTTACGACTTACACAGTGACAGTTCTTCAGAATAAAATCAAGATCCCTGGTGCTTTCAGGTCTCCTCCGAGATGCTGCTGCATTGAGAGAACTCAAGTGCAGAAGGCAGGCTGGCAGTGAGTCTGGAAGCTGAGGTGTCCAGAACAGCTTGCTCAGGGTCTCCACCAAGTTCCTGGCAAGTGAAGAGATCCTGAGAGTCTAGAGAAGTTTCTTGGAAGGAACCAAATGGAAACCTCCTTTATCATCCTGGAGTCTACCGTCTGAACCAAAGCACGGATCGAGGCTGGTGGCAACTGCTGGGGCCCTTTCCAGCTCTTGATAGAGCACATGTGGGAGACTCGAGAGGGACCAGCACTGTGATTTCTCCTTTACAGTTGCTCGTGGGCCATCTTCAGTCCTGACTCCTTGCAGCACAGTGTCCCACAGCCGAGTTTCTGGGCTTCCACACCATGACCCTTGGGATCCTTGGGGCTTCCCACCGCACAAACCACACACGGGAGGAGAGACAAACAGCACAAGTGCAAAACACACGACACGTGGGGTACAAGCAGCAACTGGAGGTGACATCACCAGAGGCGTGGTGGCAGTGTTTACAGCAGTTGTGCAACATTAAACTCTCTGGGAAATAAGAAAATCCCTCGTGACAACCTCAAGCCATCAGATCAACACCATCAGTCACCTCGTTTTTCAGCCTGATTCCGAACGCACTATCCAGTGACACACTACCCAAGACCAGAAGCTGAAGACATGTTGCCACATAGGACACAAAAATAGCACATCTGGCAGCATTTAGCAATCTCCCAGCATGGTACTGTTGGAACCCAAGTTGTCTAAACAAAGTAGTACTTTCAGGCAGAAAATAAAGAATTAAAAAATAAAGGAAGGATTTCCCTCCCCCCCAGTGCAAAAGACATTCTCGCACACATCTGCCTTGCTTTGACATATATGGGCACCATAAGACTTCTAAAAGCCCTGAGCTATGCACGTTGAAGTTCCTAAGCTACTATTCTTTCCAAAGTAGTAGGAAAATATCCCACGTCTAATGGGAGGGGCTCCAGTCAGGCATACAGAAGAGCTTTAAACAATTTCAAAAATAGACAGCTTGGACTAGAGTCTAAAATGAAGTTTCTCCAGCTTCTACCACAACTACAGACTCCATCACTCCTTTTGGGACATTCAGAAATCAGCTGGGAAAGGTCTGCTTAAGGATCCAGAAGCTCAAGCCAACCCATCAGAGATACAGCCACAAGATAGGTGGACACATGATCTGAATGCTGTTTCCCTGCCCCCAGTTCCACCCTCCCTCTGCATGGCTCCATTCTTACCAGTCCCTCCAGGGAACATGGCTCTGGGACAACCAAGATGGACCAAAGTCTGTGAAATATTTGCAGAATGAGATGTCCACAGAGCACCTGTGACCGGCTGGAGCTCTGCCCACAGGGGCTTTGTTGAGGAGAGCCTCAGGACATCAGTCCAACCAAGGGATTGTCCCAGGAACTGCTCCATCAGTGCAGCACCAAGCTGCACTGACAGGTCTGGTGCAGCTCATGCAGCTAGATCAGTCTCTGAGCAGCTCTGCACCACCACAACCCACAATCTAGAGATCCCAAACCCACCCGGACATTGCAGTCGTGAGCAACCTGCTCTGGGTGACCCTGCTGGAGCAGGAGGGTTGGACCAGATGATCTCCAGAGGGCTCATCCAGTGTTGGGATTCTGTGATCGCATCCTCAGCTCCCCAGCCCCATGGCCAGGCTCAGCCCCCCAGCAGGTTGGAAGGCACTGGATCCAGGAGGATGTTGGTCACAACCACAACCTGCCCACAGCCTGCACATCGCTCTACAGCTCCCTGGAAGGACGCTGTACAGAGGCTGGTGCTGGTCTCTTCTCACAAGCACTTAGTGATAGAAGAAGAGGGGGTGGATTTGAGCTGCACAGGGAAGGTTCAGACTGGACAGCAGGGAAAAAATTTTCCCAGCCAGAGCAGTCACTGGAACAGGCTGCCCAGGGAGGGGGCTGAGTCCCCATCCCTGGAGGGGTTTATGGGTAGTTTAGATGTGGTGTTGAGGGACATGGTTTAGGGGTGAGCTTTGTAGAGCAGGGCTGATGGTTGGACTCAATGATCCAAAGAGTCTTGTCCAACCTGAATGATTCCATGATCTCGCTGCCCTTCGGGACCGGGGCAACCTCTCAGGGTCCATAAGTGATTGAAGAGATCTCCCTCACCAGTTATATTCAAACACTGGGTCTTACTCTGAAAGCTACTGGTCAAAGGCTGATTTTTCCCATGTTCTGCATTAATATGCACCTTATAAAATGTTTAGTGGTTTTTGACTTCCTTAGTACCACTATATCCATGTATAACACTCCCCTGTAAGGCCTTTAACCTCTTTATTCATTTCCACACAGGTAAATGAAATTATGTGTTCATGCAAAACCTACAGACACTAAAAATAATTAAAAAAAGAAATAATTAGGATAATCTTGCCCAATAATTAGTCTCACTGGTCCTAGTTGTCTCTCTTGGCAATATGAACATACTCAAGGGACTTTTGTCTTAGGAATTCTATTGCATTTCCCTTTCTTTCATTGCAGTTGGTGCCACTGTAGGTGACACGAGGGTCACTTGGGCCTTTGTGCAGTTTGGGCAATAGGAATAAAGACAAGAGCTGCCAAATTACTTCTTATACAGTTTGTTAATACCACTATTAGCTTAATCTCATTGCATAAAGCCTCCTTTCTCCTCTGACTCACCCTCCACTATGCAAATATAGAACAGAAGTCATGTGCTTTTTATCTCAAGTCCTTGGAGATGCTGCTGTGCCAGGTCACCCAAAGCAGAGCGGCGAGGAGCTGCGCGATGCCTTTGGTAGGAGAACACCTAAAAGCAGAGAACTGTTTGCTGTGATGAAGTTCCCACCACCCCACAGGGGTATGGCTGTACACACTGAACACATGCCCATGGCTCTCCTCAGAAGATGGCATTTTCTTCAGTCAGCTTCTGAAAGCAGCCTGGTCAGAAAGCCCAGAATCCTGTGACAAATGTGCAGACCCACCTTCACCCATCCAGCCTCAACCTGCATTCAGCATCTGTAAAGATGGAGATTTAAATTCCAGCATCACTAAAGTCTTTCAAGATCAAGAGGCTACAATGAGTAGCAGCATGAACTTTGCTCCACACACCTCTAGACATGCAGCCAAAGACACCAGAGCTCAGGAAAGTCCTGTGGACTATATTGGGTACTAAACATAAAGCTTCCGAGCCTCCAGGCTCCAGATCAGCAGCTGCTGAGTCACTGCCTCCACTTAGGGAGGTAACTGAAGCCAACATCAGCTTTGCTGCTCTGGAGAAGGGACGGAAAACAGGTTCCTCAGCCCACACTGACTCTTCCTGGGGCCAACCACCACCCTCCACCATAACCAAATGCAAGCACTGGGTTGGAAGAAGCTCCAGTAGTCCACTCCAGGGCTGCAGGTAAGGGTCTGTCATCTCTGAACAGGCTCGTGAGTGGGGTAAACCCACCTCACAAGTGGGGTGGGGATGGAGATCACAAGCACTGTCTCCCAGATCTGAAGTGTGGCCAGTAAATCCTGTGAGACATGAGTCTACAACTGGAAGAAGTCTCCCAGACATTATCAGTAACTCCTCACAACAGCCTGTCACATGCTGAGGTGCACAGAGGTGATTCCTCAGACCCAGAGATCCACAGAAAGGTCCATGGAGGAAGCATCCTGCAGGTCGTGCCCTCCAGTCCTGTTGGGACATCCCACTGGCAGGGGAAAGTCACCTCCAGGCACCAGCTGCAGCAGACAGCAGCCCAGTGAAAACTGGAAAGGAATTCAGTGTGACACAGCAAAACCCTAATTACTGCAAACTAATCCTGCACTTAGAAACTTAGCACCTGCTGATGCAGAACACTGTCATGAAATCCCTGCCCACAACTACAAGGAGTGCCTAAAAAGCAGATATCCAGGTTGAATCTGCCCTTAAAGACCTGCATTTTCAGACACTGGGAAAAACCAGCTGAAAACAGGAACGACCTCATCTCGGCAAGGCAGCAGATCAGGAGCCCCACTGCCAACTGCGGCAGGCGATGCCATCTGCAGTTCTACTGCAGAAATTCATGCACAGGCCAGCAAACCAACCAACACCTCCTGCCAGCACAGCTCCTCAGCCTGCAGCCCTTGGGTTGGCTTCCAGTCCCTCCCAATACGTTCACAGCATCACCCTTGGTTGTTAACACCCAGCCCAGCAGAAGAGCTGAAGGACAGGTTCGTGCCCCTGCCTGGATGCAACTGCAGTAACCAGTGGGTGGGGGAAAGCATCTGACGAAGCTCTGCCTCATCTCACCACCCTGGACCTTCTCAAGGCTTCCCCTCTTCCAAGAGATTCACCCCTGACCAGAGGCAAGTTTTTCATAGCCAGGTGCTCTACTTTTGAACCAGAATTTGCATCATGGAGACTGACAGATTGATAGATCAATAGATAGGTAGATCAATAGATAGGTAGATCAATCTTCCATGTCAAGATGTCCATGCCAGGCATCAAACTGAATGGGTTATTACTCTTAGAAGGGAGGGTGGTGGGAGGTGGGATGGCTAAAAGAAGTACCATGACAAAGCAGGCACCTTTTAAAGACCAGAAAGCCTGCGAGCTGCTGGGCACATAAACCAACCCAGTGGCTTAATTAGTTACCCACCATGGCTGGCAAGAAACAACCAACCAACATGTGACAAGCCACGCATGGTAGGCAGTGACATGCCGGAGGAAGAGGTGGCATTCCACGTGGACCCCTGGACCAAGCAGTCCTACCTGGGGCCTTGCACCAGCACAGTCCAACACAGCACATCCCAGCCGTGAACCCTGGTCTGGCCCCTCCTCCGTGGTGGAAACAAAAACAGTGTCAGAAAGATAATGGACACATTCCTAAACCTAGAAGTGCCCCCATGGTTTGTCAGAGCAGGTGACAGTTCCTCCTGTCACTCCTAAGTGGTGTCTCCACTGTAAATTCCATTCCCTCGGTCAGAGATGAACCCAACGGCTAGACTGGAGTTTCTGAGTGACACATCAGACCAGGAGTGAGAGAAGAAAAAATGCCAGCTGAGCAAGGAGCTGCCTAAAAGCTCACTTTGGAACCAGCAATTTCCTCAGCACAGGAAGGCAGCTGCAAAGGCAGCCTGGCGATGGCATCCAGACTGGCTCTCCCCATCTCAGAGCCCACCAGCATGGCAGGTACGCTGCTGGCACAGCACCTCCCGAGGTGACGGGCACACAGGGACAGCCCCAGCTCCTCCGGCCCAGCTCCATCACCTACCAGCTCAGCAGTGCCCCAGAGCTCACCTTCACGGGGCCAAAGGCAGCTCTCCTACAATACAGATTCTGCGAGGCCAGGCTGTCAGAAAACACCAGCAAACAAACAGCATTGGGACTGTCGAACTTCCGACTAACATGAGTTCCCCCAGATGTTTGGAGCAAAGGGCTCAGGCTAAAAATTAAGTAACTTTCTCTAGTACTGAAATAGGAAAGCTGAGGTTTTGCAACTACCAGTTCAAGCCCTGGGATGACAGATGTGCCTCCACAGATCCTCTATAAATAGCAATGTCCTCCCAAGATTCCAGCATCCCAACTTGGAAAAAAAAAACCAACCCAACATGGCATTTTATTTCTACATTTCTAGAGCATAACCACCATTAGCATCTCCTTTCTGTTGCCAACTGAAAGAAAAATACTTAAAGAAACCTGATTTATAGAACAAAAGGAAATGGCTCAAGTTGCCCCAGGGGAGGTTGAGGTTGGAGCTGAGGAACAATTTCTTCACCCCACCCCTGCAGGGCTGTCCAGGGCTGTGCCAGGCTG
>JANHFY010006072.1:0-11501 GCA_027560095.1 Chloroceryle inda | reverse complement strand
CAGCCTGGCACAGGCTCCCACCCCCTCCCACCAAAGAACTTGCTCCTCCTGCTCAGGGGGAACCTCCTGGGGTCCAGCTGGTGCCCGGTGCCCCTTGTCCTGTCACAGGGCACTACTGAAAGTATCTGGCCCCATCCTCTGGGATGAGGAACACTTTTGCTGGGAGGTGACCCCACCAGTGGTGCTGAGCTGAGTTTGCAGGCAGGCTGGGAGAGCAGCAGAGGGGTGTGGATGAGCTGCCTTGTTCCCCAGGGCATGCATTGCCC
The DNA here is from genome assembly GCA_027560095.1 of Chloroceryle inda. Taxonomy (NCBI): domain Eukaryota; kingdom Metazoa; phylum Chordata; class Aves; order Coraciiformes; family Cerylidae; genus Chloroceryle; species Chloroceryle inda. Next base: position 11,235 of record JANHFY010006072.1, on the reverse strand, counting down.
CGCATGTTGGCACTGGGGTCTCATCCATGACCTCTGTCAGTCCTGCTCCTCTCCATGTGCCCCCACTCCTACTGCTCTGCGCCTTCAACTCAGGAGGTCTGTGCTCTGCTGACCCATCGGGTTACAGACAATCCTCACCAAGGGCTTTGGGGGATGCCAGAGCCATCCCTCTCATCCTCTGGCCTTGGCAGAACGGTGTCCCTCATCACCCCAACAGAGAGTTTAGAGCCAGCACAGCTCAGCAATTCCAGAGCCCTGTCAGCGAGGGACAGCCCCCTATGGCCACAAACAGACCAAAGTGGTTGATTTTTCTCTATTGATGAGAACACTCTTTTTCTTAAATCAGTATAGGTGTCAGAACCCCCTGAGACCTCAGCTTGCCTTCTGGCAAGCTTGGATGAGCTCCTCAGGGCTACCATGAACTCCCTCTGACAGCTCAGAGCAGAAGTGGATCTGTCCTGGCTGCCCTGCAGACGTGGTGGGACAAGCTGCTCCAGACCCCCACCACCCCCTGCCACTGCAGGTGCCCCTGACCCTGCGGCACCTCACTCATCTCCTCACACATCTGCTGCTAGAGAGGCTCGGGGCAGACAAAGCCCAGATTCCCCACGAGAAGAGGAAAATGACTCCTCTTGTCCCACCAAAGAGTCCGGGCTGCGCAGGAGCAGAGCAGTACCAGAGCTGGCACTTGCCTGGTGTGATCTGCACAGCTCCTTGGCAAGGGGCAGGGGCACATGGAGAGCACGGGCGGCTGGGGCAGGCAATCCCAGCCTGCAGGCAGCTGCAGGACTGCAGGAGGTGGGCGCCGGTGCGGAGCTCCCCACCACTGCTATGATCCCTCATGAAGATGTTCCATGGGATTTTCATGCCCTCCAGATGAGTCCAGCCCAACATCTGTGCCCACCCCAGCTCCTGGGTCTCCAAGTTACCTCCTGGTGTGCTGGGCTGAGCTTGCCTCACTCGGTGCTTTATGGTGCAGTTTGGAGTTCCCATCAGTGTCTCGATGGCCCTGATCCTGCAGGCTGCTGTCTCCCGCAGGGGTGGCATGGAATGGTTCAGCCCAGAAGTTGGGGGGTTTGGGGTGAAGCAGCCTGACATGTTTGAGCAGCTGTTCCCAGCACACCATGGTGCCAGCCATGGAGCCGCGAGCCTGCAGCTCCCTGTCCTCTGTTCCTGCACCTCCTGGTGCAACCACAGTCACGTTGTGCTGGGCTCGCTGCAGCTAGAACTGATGGAGCAAAACCACATCCCATGGCCTTCCCAGCCTCCTGAGGGGTGCTGGTCCTGCTCCCCGTGGGCAGGTTTCCCAGCAGTCATGTGTTTAAAGCACGACAGAAACAACCCCATTTTGCAGCAGGGAAACCAAAATGACAGTGGGATTTTCCTGGAGCCACAACCAGAGGTGAATTCCCAGGGCTTCTTCACATGAGCCACCTCAGGGATGTCCAGGCTCCCTCTGAGCTGGTGCTGCAGTGACAGGCACAGCCTTGCTGTGCAGGGAAGTGTTGTCAGCTCCTTTCTGTACACAGAGGGCAGGTTCTGCTCAGGGGAGGAATGGCAAACCCAAGGCAAGTCCAGCTTAGGGCAAAGGTGCTATTTTCCCATGGAATAAAGAGTGATGGTCGGGAAGCAGTGAGAGGCCATTTGGAGAGTTCCTGAGCTCAGCCCCTTTGCTGGACCCTACCTGGTGATTCACCCCATAGCTCCCTGTAAACGCCTGAGGACTCACAAATGAAAAAGCGCAGCTCAGAACAAAGCTGCTCATACGTTTAATGTCGAAAATAAACCATCTTCAGATGGTCCACCACCTTCTTATTAGAGGTCAGGCATTTGGCTTCTCCTGCTCTGGGAATAATTCCTCTGACTTGCCCCCATGCTCCCCTGTGGCTGCCCCCCTGCTCTGGCTGCCACACGCTGCAGCCGGGGGCTTCAGAGCTCTATGGAGCTTGGGTCTGGGGTGACAGCAGCCCCGGGACTATTGCAGCAGCCCCTCTGAGGCCCAGGGGCCGTCAGCTGGAGCACTGGTGAAACCCACCATGCTGCAAGGTGACGGGCTTGTCACTCCCCCTCTCCTAGTGCCACTGCCAGGGTGCTTCAGGTCCCCGACTGCTCCCAGTGCATCCCAACTCCTGCAGCCACGGAGGTTCAACCCCAGCTTGTGGTGGAGCACAGCTGGGGCTCCAGGAGAGCAGGAGAAAGGTCTGGGGGAGCTTGGAGGGCAGAGAGCCTGTGCTGAGCGGCGTGTGCCCGGGCTGCCATCCCCGCTTGTGTCGGCAGAGGGAGAGGCAGAGCGGGTGACCTGTGGCTGCAACCCACCTGCCAAGGCCGGGCGCTGGGGACGCACCGCGGGAAAGCAGCCGGCCTGCAGAAGCCGGATGACCCACGCGAGACGCAGCGCTGGCCCCCGGCCCTGCCCTGCCCGAGCCGTGCCAGGGCTCGGAGCGAAAGTCAAGGTGCTTTGCGTTGCTGTCGTGGGATGTCTCTCCTTGGAACGCCGCGACGAGGGAGGTGGCACCTGGGTGGTCTGTGCGCAGGGCAGGGCGATGGACCCCCGGGCAAGGGCTGCTGGGCTTCAGGGCTGGCGGTCCAGGAAGGGTGGACAGCGTCACGACTCTTGCAGGTGGGGGGCTGTGCCCAATACTGGGAGGGGGGAGGGTGGCCACAGCTTTGCACACTGGGAGTGCCATCCAGAGACCTCCACCCCATATCCAGACTTGGTCTTCTGAGTGGTGTCTCCTGGTCCCCCCACAGCTTGCCTTCAAACCAGCTCATCCTCACCATCCTGCCCAGATACTGCCCCTTCTGCATCCCTGGGCAGCACGTGGCCATGGCGGCCAGGGCCTGATGGTGTGGGGTGCTGAACACCCCCAGAAACATCTGTCCATGCCAACTCCTGCCACCAGACACCACAGAGCTGGTGCCACTGGGTACCTCTTCCCATGGGGCAAAGGGGAGCACCTGGGGCTGGTAGCAGGGTGGGCAGTGGGGACTGCCTGGGCACCGACCCCACCAGGGGACCCTGCTCACCCCGTGGCACCTTCTGGGGGTGTGGGGGGGGTGCCCGCTTGTTGTGCACCGAGCCAGCAGTGCAAGGGTGCTGGGGGCGGGGTATGGGCCCCTTGCCTTTGCCCTTCTGCCTTCCCACAGCCCAGGCATTGCTGCTGTCCCCCCATGCAGAGGGACTGGTGCGCAGCCTGCTGGTGGGGACTGGGGCACCGCAGTGACATTTGGCAGCTGCTGTGGGCGCCCCACCCTGGGTGGGGATGAAGGTCACTATGCAGAAAGTTCAGCTGTTTGCTGGCGGAAAACATGGGGAAATTCCCGGCTCTATGCACATGCAAATGAGGGCAGGGGACCCTGTGCCTAAGCCCCCTGGCAAGTACCCTCCCTTCTCCAAGCCCCAGCAGGGCTGGGGACTCTCCATGCTGCTCCCGCCCAGGCCACCATCGCAACAGGTTGGCCCTAGTGAAACCTGTCCTCCAGCCTGGACTGTCCTGGTCACAGTGCACCACTGCATCCCCAGGGCAGCTCTCACTGCCCCCAGCTTGTCCAAACACCTGGGTGGGCTGTGCCCATGCCCTGCCAGATGGACAACCCCTCCTGATGTACCTACTCTCTGGAGCCAGAAGAGCCTTTTCTGGAGCCAGGTACAGGTAGGGCCACACCAAGATCCCAGGGACCAGGGGTGTCCCATGGAGGTGGTCACATCCTCTTTGCTGTAGCAAAGGAAGTCGGGGAATAGATTGTGCCAAAGTCCTCGGAGGTAGGAGCTTGTGGGAGAGAGCAGAGTACATGAAGGGAATCTCCTAAGCCTTTGCCTTACAAGTTCTATTTTTCAGGGCCGTGGTACTACCTGGGATGCTTGGAAGGTCATGGATCATGCAGGGAGGGAAAAACCTCTTTAACAGGCTTGTTATCCTGCAGACTCCCTGTATCTTGGGATGCCCACGTCACAGCCACGAGGACACAACCATGAGTGGGTGAGGTGGGATCCATCAATGTCAGAGCTGTTCTATCCCAACGTTCACAGTGGTCAGCATGAGCACAGAGGTGCAAGGGGGATTCCTGAGGCTGCTGGGACATCCATTCCAGGCTCCAAGACTTGCCTCCTGTGGGTCAGAGATGCCAGCCATGGCCATGGCAGTCGGCCAGCGAGAGGCAGCGGCTGTCCTCTCCCCAGTGGAGAAAACCCCAGGCTCACTGTGATGTTTTCCCTGCTCTCCTTGTGGCTCAGTCCCTGGTGGTGAGTTGCTCAGCACTGAGGCACTGACCCACAAGGGATGGAGCTTCTCAATGGTGCAATAAGGCAGGAGGCAGAAGATTGCAAGATGTTGTCCCCTAGATTCAGGTCAGTAGCTCCAGCTTCACACTGAAGCCAGTGGCCTTGAGTCACCAGGTGACACAGCCATATCCTGATGATATCTTCCAGGTGTGGCAGAAAGATGGGTGACGTGAGGCCAGCTGGCTCCTGAGCACCAAGCAGATGGTGATACAGCAGCAACGGCAGCCTGGTGCTGACGCCACTCGTGACTACAGGCTGGAGTATCTTTCTGCTACCCACAGCTCTGGGCAATTGCTGAGGAGCTGGTGAGAGAGATTGCTTGGCTGGCAGATTTCACAGGTCTGGCAGGATTTGGGCCATTGTCTCCTAGGAGAAGGTATCAAGCTCTGAGGAACCTTTCTGGGGCTGTCTGGAGCTTGTGCTTCAAGCAGATTCTTCACCTCTCTGTCCCTGTCCCTGACAGCATGACCATGGGCATGGTCTGCTGCCCATCATGTCCTGACCATCATGCTGGGAACTTCTCTGCTTGCTCCACCTGGGACAGGGTAAGCCCTGGACCCTTCATCCTTGTGAGCAGCAGAGAGCTGGGCTCCCCAAGGCCACAGCAACAGGCCATGGGATCCTAGAGCACCCAGACTGGGGATACACCAAATGCAGCAGTGGGATGCTACAAGCACATCCATGACATGCTTTGGCTTCTACTGTTGCTGGAGAGAACTTACAGACCATATGGTTCCTGTGAGGTGCTGTACAGGCTGAAGGGTGCTGTGTCACAGGGACATCTCCCAAGGGCATCCTGGCCACCAGTGCTGGGCAGCTTTGGGCCCACTGACGTGCTGTTTCTTCTCCCTAAAACACCTGATGGCTCCATCCCCAAACTGCAGGAGTTGCACACCGTGGTCCGCAGGAGGAGGATGCTGGTGCTTTGTGTCACCAGCCACCTGGGCTGCAATTACCCCGGCACAGGAGAGGGGAAAGCTGGACTACATGATGGAGAGTAGAGGTCCAGGACTGGTGTAACCCCAGCACCCTCCTGGGCACTCTTTACACTTGGGGCAGATTGTCTCTTGGTCCTACAAGGGTGTCTTAAATCTGTTCTCCTAACCATGGCCTCACAGGTGAGCTTAGCCTGTCAGGTCTGTCTCTCCTTGCTAGGACACCCAGAAAATAAAGAATTTTCTCTGATCTCACCTGTACAGGAGCAATCCTGGGGCTGATAGCAGAGAACAAAGGCAGAGGGGGTGAGAGACAGAGTGGGATACAAATAGTGATACTCCGTGAGCACTGCAGTGGCAAAGCACTGCAGGATTCCCAGCACCTCAGGAACTGACATCCTTTTATCTGCAGGGTGCTGAGTGAGCCCCTGAGAAAGGGAGGGGGAAGTGGAGACCCAATGCTGACCAGAGCTGGTGGGCACAGCCAAGGTGTCCCTGCCCTGCGTGCCTGGGCTGCTGCAAGCTCATGGCTGTGGGCATAAAAATGTGGGAATCTTGGGGCCGTCTCCCCACTCCCAGCATTTGCTGCTGACTGGCAGGCAAGGTGCCCTGGGCTAAAGCCAGCACCGTGCCAGGCTCGGGGCCAGCACAGGGACAGGCTGCCAGGCAGGTGATGATGCCGCCAGGTGCTGCAAGGACACACTCCTGCCAGTGGACAGTGGCAGCAACCGGTCAGACACTTGTGGGGAAAACTTCAAGTCTGGATGTCCTTCCCTTTACACGGGGCACAGGGCTCTGTCTGCACCGGGACAGGGCAGCAGCTGTTGGACCAAATGTGCTGGATTTAGATATTGCATGGTGAGGGCAGCAGCTGGAAGATTTTAAGAGGATGTTTTCCAAAAGTCACAAGGAGGGACATCATTCAAATTACCTTTCAACCTAAAATTGTCCTTAGAAAGGTCTGTAAAACCCCACCTGGTCAACCCAAACCTCACCTGAAACCACCAGGAGTTATTCAAATCATCAATAACCAGGGGTGGAAACCGATAAACATTGAGAAATGTGGTGTACACAGAATCACAGATCACAGAATGGTAGAGGTTAAAAGGGACCTCGAAAGGTCATCCAGTCCAGTCCCCCTGCCAGAGCAGGATCCCCTAGAGCAGGTCCCACAGGAACAGATCCAGGTGGGGTTTGAATGGTTCCAGAGGAGACTCCACAACCTCCCCGGGCAGCCTCTTCCAGTTCTGTCACCCTCACCATAAAACAGTTTCTCCCGATGTTTATGTGGAAACTCCTGTGCTCCAGTTTTCACCATTTGCCCCGTGTCCTATCATGGGCTGTCACTGAGCAGAGCCTGGCTCCATCCTCCTGCCCCTCGCCCTTTCCATCTTTAGAACCATGACTGAGGTCACCCCTCAGTCTCCTCTTCCCAAGCTGAAGAGACCCAGCACTTTTTAGCTTGGAGCCAGGTATTTATGGGCTGGTTCAGACTGAGCCCAGGAGGCCTGCACTCCTGTAACAGGAGGACAACCTGTGTCTTCCACCTGTCCCAACAGCTGGACAGACAGACACTCAAAATGAGGACGAGCAGAGAACCAGCAGATCTGCCTGAGTCTCGCGGGGGGGTGAAGTGAGCAAGGTTTGGAGGTGAAAGGTCCTGCAAAAACAACTATTGCTGCCTGCCCAACACTTTCCCAAAAGCTAGTTCATCATTGGCAGTTGAGAGGATCTTGCCTTGACTTGGCACTCCTGCCCTCCGTGTCTCAGCCCAGACCTGGCCATACACCTTGTGCAAACACATCAGGGTGGGGGTGGCTGGGAGGGCGAGAGAGCAGCAAGAAGTGTGAGAGGCTGAGTCAGGCCTATTTAAAATAGAAATCCCCTCTCACCGAGGTCTGTCACTGAGTTTTGCTACACGCCTGGAAGTAAGTCATTGCTTCTCCCGCGTTTCTGCTCTGACCTCCACCAAGCCCAGTTTGATCAGTGCTGCTGCCTGGTTAGGAGGTCAGGAGCTTGCTGGAGGCAGTTCCTGCTTTGTGGTAGATTTTCAGCCCCATGTGGTTCCTGGCACATGGGTACAAGTCTGCTATTTCCCCCGTCCAACACAGTTTTCAGTCTATGGTACCTTTCTTTGCCCACCTCATCTCCTCTGCTGCTGGCAGAGATACCCTGGGTCCCTCACCCAGACACATCCTTGGGCATCTCTTTTCATGAGCTTTGTTTAAATGGGTCTCTCTTCACCAAAATGACTTTTTGGCCTATCACAATTTTCTCACTTTTCTTCCTGCCCTTTATTTGAGGATGCTGAAGTTTTCTGATCTCAGCCTGGAGGATGGATGGACCCTTCTACATCCAGTGGTCTTTTTCCACTCCATGACTGAAAAGTGACAAGGAGCATTAACTGATGTGTTCCAATCACTTGGTGTTTCTGCAGTTTCCTTGGAGTCTGCTTTGGGGGGATGCTGAGCCTGGGCCATCTAGATGGGATCATGATGACCAGTCGCTGCGTGGGGACCAGGTCTCAGTAGTCAGGTGTCCAGCCAGCCCAAGGTCAGCACAGAGGCACAACACCCAGAGAGTCCACACAGCAGCAGCCTGGTGGCAGATAAACCTCAGGGGAGCTGTGAGAGCAGTGCCCAGACACAGAGAGGAACCTTCAAGAGGAGCAAGGAGCCCTGCAAGGTGCATCTACTGTAGCTCCAAGCCTGAACTCATGATGGAACCCACTCTTCTCTCTCCCCCTTTCCCCAGTCTCAGACAACTTTCTGACTTGAGTGACAGTCCCACCACCTTGCTGTGCCAGAAGGAGGAGCTGATCGTTGGGCAGAGGTAGGTGTAGGTGCAAACCCATGAGTCAGCTTGCGGGAATAGAGCCTGGAGGAGGTGGCAGGGGAAGGATGCCAACCTGACCTGCAGCGCTGCGGGACCTCTGAGCCTCTGGGTGATCTCCTTCCCTGCAGGGTGACATGATCACCAGCCCTCATGCCCACACCCACACCTCGCTGTGAATACACAGCCCACCTCTGCTGGGGCAGTGCAGCCCAATCCCTACCAGCCTGCACTGGGGCTGACACAGCACGGATGCTCTCCTGGGTGAGCCCGCCCGGCCACAGCTGTACTGGGTTTCAGCAGGCTGAGGGTGTGCAGCACCATGGATCCTCTCTCAAGCATTCCCCTCTTCTTGAGGGGCTGGAGACAGGGTACGGAGAGCACTCCTGGGCTCTAGGATGTAGATGTAATGCTGCCTGCCAGGGAGGAACCACAGCAAAGGTGGCTGCATTGCCCTCAGGAGATTCCCCCCTTCGTGGACCTCCATGTGCCTGGGCAGGTCCGAGCACTGCACAGCACCAGCCATCTCCTTCTGCAGCACAGTTTCCAGCTGGCAGCCACTGTAGTACTCTTTGCAGCTCTCCACAACCTCACGAGGGCCCTGCCTTTGTGAGATCCAACCTCACCCTCCAAGTGTCCCCTGGAAGCAGCATCAGCATCAGCCTGGCCAGCACATCTTCAACTCCTCAGCCCCTAAGCAACTTCGCTGGGTGAATGCATCTCAGCTCCAGGAACACAACCAGCCAAGTCCCAGGCAAGGTTGCAGAGGCTGAATACACCGAGGTACCACCAGCCCCTCAGCCCCCACAGCCTGGGGGTAGGCAAGCCCTAGGAAAGCCCTCCAAGGCTTGCCCGGGGCTTGTGCTTCCACTTCAGCAGCACCTGGCCCGTGGGCCAGGCTCACCACACAGTGTTAATGTAATAAAATTCCCCAGGGAAGGGGATTTTTATTTGAAGCCAGACTGACTCAGTCTCTCACATGGCCTCTCTCCCAGCTTCGCTTGTCCCCCCCTCACCCATGCAGAGGGTTTGACCAAGTTACCAGTGCATGGCACTGAGTGTGAGGGACGCCAGCAGGGCCTCCACTGTATCTCAGGGGCTTATCCCATAAAGGGCTGCAGCAAACTGGTGATGACAGGTCTTTTATAGCCATTAGAAATCAACCATATGAACAGCAGGATCTTTGGCCTCTGATCCTTGCTCACTTCACCCTCCAACAGCCTCAGGCAGGATTGTTGCTTTCTGCCTAAGCTTCTTTTTGGGGGTGTCTTTACAGGTGCCATCTCGTGCTGGGGAAGGAGGGAGATCTAAGGGATGTGCTCATACCTTGTTGCCACCCCCCTGTTATCGAAGCATGTCTTCTCCTTATGAAGAAGAGCCATGAGTCATCTACACCAAGGCCTTATCAAAGTGCAACCATCTGGGCTGATGCAAACAGCAGATTCCTCAGCATCTGCCTAATGTTGATGGTGCCCCTGGATACCAGTTCAGGCCATACTCATCATTTCCCCTTTAGGGTTTCTTCTGGTGCTTTCACACCCAGCCATTCCCACGCACACTCTCTCCATCCCAGTCTTATCTGTTACAGAAAATAACAGTAACTAATCTATTGTTAGGGAAATGAAAGAATTAAAAACAGGGAAATTAAAGAATTAAAAGCAGCAACCGAATGTGTAAAGTGCTGGACATTATGCAGTATGAGACGGGAGGCAGAGTGAACGTCCAAAGAGGCTCCAGCAGTATTATAGTGGATGTTTTAACAAAGCAGCTGTGGGAGCCTGTTGGGAGTAAAATGATATCTTTGATTAAGCCATAGCCGTGTCCAAACAAGGCAAACAGCAGAGTGTCAACCTGGGCAAGCGAAATCTAAAACCACAGTAAGGTGAGCCAAATTTTTTTTGAGGAACACCTTGCTAAAGGCATAACAACTATCTTCAAACATTGCTTTAAGTATGCAAAAGATGGTTGCCTGCCAAAGAGGCTGGAGTCAACAAAGGATAGAGTACAACGGGGAGCACTCATGGGAGATAAGCTGCAAAGAGAAGTGAGCTGAAGCCCTCGCAGTATTTTACCCTGCTGAGGCACACCAGGGGCTTCCCAGGTTGGGCTCTTTCTTCACAGTGAAGAAGTTAGACCAGGTCCCTCCAACGAGGATGCCAGCAGCAGAAAATTCCTGACCATGTCAGTTTACATGAATGGGGAGAAAAAATGCCAGGACTTTCACCCAGAGAAATGTCTTCACACAGAGGTGCAGGGAACTCGCCGGTGGTGCCGCTGACTAGCAGGGGATCCACGTGTGTGGTTCAGCAGCTTCTTATGGGGAAGAGTGATTGTTTTGGTGAAATGGTCTCTAAAGACTGAGGTTATCAGCTTGTCTCGGGGAATCCTTTCAGGAACCCGTGCTGCTGAGGGCATTAAAAGCTATAGAAAGGCTTTATGGTGACAAATGATGGCCCATGAAGCCAATACTTGCCTGGTAACGCCCAAACGCCCTGTGCGGGTGCGATGGAGCAGGAAAGGACCTTTCTGGTTTCATGCGCTATCTGATGGACCTAGTGCCACAAAGGCAGAGTCAACAAGGAGGGAAGGAGCAGAGCTGATGCCTCATACCCATTTCCCCTGATTTTATCCAGTGCCTCTGCCTACCCATGTCCTCTGCGACCTGCTCCATGCTCTGCTGCGCAGGCTGAGCCACTCCCTCCCACCGCTCTCCCGAGGCATCCAAGACATTGTTTAAAGCCTGCAGGGCTGCAACCAGGAATATGTTTTCCACCTGTACTGTTCTGTTTTCAGGCCCTGGGGCTTGCTCTGGGATCACAGAGTGGAGCAGGGAAGAGGAGGAAATAATGTTTAAAACCTGTCCCTGGCCCTCGATGGCCATTCCCAGCAGAAGATGATCCCCAGGAAAGAAGCAGGGACATCCTCAGCATCCTAAAGGTGTGACACCGGTTCCTGCATCAGGGACACGCGTTCCTGGGCTTGCCTCCAGTGGAGTGTGCACCCATGGGGAGAGCCAAGGGCATTCTCTGCTCTCCCCTCAGGAGCTGCCCCCACAGGACACCCACAGCCCCATGGGCAACCTGCCCCGTGCAGTCCCCGTGGCCTGGTTTGAGTTAAAACAGAGCGAATTCTGTTCAGTGATTTTACTTCTCAGCCCTGTCTCTTCTGGGCAGCTGCACGGTCTGG